>CACRXK020000100.1:0-91039 GCA_902702795.2 Paramuricea clavata
GACTAGGGATTATGGTTTCAGGAAGTTTTGACCATGGTTTAGTAAATATATTCTGCAGTATTTCCGCTGTATCTGGAGTGCTGTCTGAGATTAAGTTGTTGTTTAGATTGTCACCTTCAAAGCCAGCTAACTGGGATATCGTTCTATGCCATTTTGCTGCATCGTGTTTGCGGTTGCTTTTGACCTTAGATGAATAAAATTCTGCTTTAGCTTTCTTGATAAGTGTAATGATCTTATCAGCCAATTGTCTATATTTGGTCATGTTCCCAGTAGTATAGGCTTTTTGCCTCGCTTTAATCTCTTTTTTTATATAAGCCGTCATCCATGGCTTGTCAGACGCATGGGTACGTATCGTGGTTACAGGTATTGTTTTATCTAATATGTCTATTATAGTATTTGTAAAAAGACTAACTTTGTTATTGATATCTCGAGCCTCAAATATTGATTTCCAGTCTTCAAGGTTTAATTTTAGGCCGAGTGCATTTAGGTTACATGGTTTCGTTAGGCGCACTTTTCGAGTAGAAGGCTTCACGGTTTGTATTGTTTTGGGACTATACAACAAACATTGATGGTCAGAGCGACCAACTGGAGGCAGGTGCACCACTTCTTTATATAAATCTGACATGTTCGTTAGTATTTGGTCCAAAACTCTGGTGCCTCTTGTCGGTGCTTTTACAGACTTCTTCAAGTTAAATCTTCTGCATAGTCTACTCAGCTTCATTTGATTGAAGTCTCCCATTATGCATACACGAGCAGACGGGTAATCTCGTAAGACAGAATCAAGTCCCCTAGTAATATACTCAATCAGTTCTCTTTCACTTTCTGCCGACTGCCCTGGGGGGAAGTAGACGCCAACTACCACTATAACGCTAAAAGGCCTAGGGGTTCTGGGGGGTTTAAGAAGCAGCCATAGGACCTTTCTGTTATCTTCTTCTAAATTTTTTAGACATGTAGTTGGTATACAAGCGTTCACATATGCTAATACACCCCCTCCTGGTGTAAGTCGGTCCCGCCGATAGGTATTGAACATTCTTCCAATATTTATAGCAGAGTCGGGTATATTTGTATTCAGCCAGGACTCTGTAATCATAATCAAGGAGGGACTGTTCATTTCAACAATAGCGTGTAGATCGTCAACTTTGTTCGAAATGTGACATATGTTCGTTAGGAGGATAGTTGGCATGTTAGATATAGTTTTATTGGCGGTTTGATTAGTCGGTCTAGAATTCCGTTTTGAAATGTTTAAAGTAATTAGGTTGGTAGGGTTGCGCGTATTTAGTTTATATCTATAATTACGTGATGAGATTATAACTGGAATATGAGCCATTATACGTAGGTTGAATATTTCCCAAGATGGGTGCTACTTTTCTTTGACCACATAGTTTGTGTTTCTTTCGATTTCCATGGCTTACAACGTATGTATTTAGGCCAGAAATTATCTTCCTGAAGCAGGGAACTGACGGCCGAAGGAACATGGATCTTAGATGAGATTGTTCCCCTGCGTCGACTTTTGAAAATGGAAATATAAGTCGGGATTATATTTCGTTTATTAAGAAAAGATACGATTTGGCTTTCTTTCACATTCTCGTCTATACCTGTTACGAGAAATTTCTTGGTTTTACTTCTATTTCGTTTGACACCAATAAAGCCATCGAGGTCACTAGACAACTCGTCAATTTCACGTTGTGAATTCTGGGGGCTAGATGTGGGTATTTTGTTCGTTTTAGGCATTGCCATAGATTTACGATTTTTAGAGACAGGAGAAGATGCTGCTACTTTTGCATATGTCACCTGATCTCCTTCCACTTTAGTTTGTTCAGCGCCAATTGAATCATTAGTTGATATAGGACGAGATGCAGTAGACACATCGTTCGACAATTCTATAGGTTCTACTCTTACAAATGAAGTAGAGGCATTTTCATTAGGTATTGTATGATCACATCCATTGTTCTCGGTAGGATTAATCAGTTCATTCGAGACAATAGGGCTGCATACTTTAGCCTTGTTACCATTACAGATGTTTTCCCGATTTGCATATTCAAAAGACTCGTTCGTTATAATTGTTGACTCAGTCCGAAATTCATCATCGGGAATCTTTTTATTTCTATCCATAAACTCTTGAAATTGGCGAATTGCCGGTCCTATGTTAGAAATCGATTCCGATATAGCTTGGATCGCTTCGGAATTGGTTAATTGGCCAAGCTTAAGACTTTCGAGGTCTTCACAAACATCTTGCATGCTTGATTGCTTAGCAACTGAAATGTCCTCGTCCTGCTTACATATCTGCTTGCATAATTCCTTCATAACATCGCCCACTTTCTCGCCATCAAGATACAACAAGTTTTTATTCTTTTTCCATATTATTACTGAATCATCAAAGGTAAATAGCTTTTTGTCACCGCCAGGTTGAGACCATGTTCCATTGAGCTGCAGATCTTCGCTAACAAATGCGATGACGATGTATCTGACAAACAACTCATTTTTGTTATCTCTATCCATTTGTCAAAACAGAAATTCACTATTAAGGGAAATCTGAAAGAATTATGGGATCAAGAATTAAAGAAATTACAATCCTTCGTCAACGGTGTATGTTTGAAACCTGAATTAAACACTGAAGATTTAAGTTGTTTATACAGGGAAATTTTTACTGACACGAGTGTTACTAATCTCGACGGCGTATCGTTAAATGCTCTCGATGACTCAGATTGTGATGATATTGAAGAAAACCCGACCTCTGAATCACCAAAGAAACCCGGCCTGAAATCTCCCAGTACCAAGTCGAAGGTCAAAAGTTTTCGACAAATCAAAGTTATCTCCTCACCTCGCCGCAAATTATACAAAAAATCAGCGACACCTCATATTGAGCAAAAACAAATTCTTGACTTTATGGAAAAGACCAATAGTCGAATAAATAAACTAGAGCAATTCGCATTGAAAGTGGACAAAGTTATTGCCTCAACAGATGTTGATATAATTGATATCAAGAATAAGCTATCGAATATAAAGAAAGACCTGTCAGAGTCTTTAAACTCCGGAATGAAACATGAGCTTTCGGTTATCAAACAGGCTCAAACCAATGATCGGGACGAAATAAATAATCGCTTCGCCAAAACTAATGCAGAATTAAAACGACTTCAAGGTCGCGTTGGTTCTTTGGTCGATGAAAAGGCAAATCTATTAAAGAGAATAAAATATTTAGAAGAGTCTAACTCGAAGCCTCAAGAAGACATCTCATCATCTGTAGATAATATATCAGAAGCTATACCGAGAAATGAAACGACATGCACAGAAAGTACATTCATACACACAACCCAAGAAGAAAACCCCAATAGTACTACACAAGAAAATCTGATTGAAGATGGCACTAGCTTATTAGATGACGGACACATACCTGTACATACACCAGAATATGATTTTGTTTTCCTTTGCGATTCAAATAGAAAATTTATCAACGCCGATCAACTATATCCGAAAGGAAAGAACAAAATTATCGCTTGCGGTACAACTGACAAAGCCATCGACATATTGACATGGCCAAGATTCAATGTTAAACATGGCATTATCATTAATACTGGTGTAAACGATTTAGAACACTTATCGACACAGGAAGTAACAGAGAAACAGCAAGAAATGGTCGAAATAGCAACTCAGAATTTCCCGAACAAAAAGATCGTTATGTCGAGCATCACACCTAGATGTGATCAACTCGATAGATCAGTGTTTGAAGTGAATAAAGCCGTTGCTAAAAACATTCGAAATATCCTAAATGTGTTTTTGGTCGACAATGGGAATCTACGTTGTGATCAGCAGTCATTCCATTTCGACGACAAACATCTGAACAGGAGACACGGGATACCTCTCTTTGCGAAGAATCTAAAGGATGGAATTCGAAGAGCTTTGGGTATCCCTGTTCGTAAACCCGCTGATCAAACCAGAACTCGGAATTACCCCAAGGAGAAAACACATAATGTTCATAATCCAAGAAGCTATAGTGATGCTGTTATAAACGGTTCACCTGCAATCACTCCACAAACGCAGAGTAACCCAGCTTTGAGTGACGTTCAACATCAACTCTTCGACTTAACCTCCATGATAAGACAATTAGTTCAAACCAATACCAACTTTCCAGCTCCACAACAACCTATTCTATGTCCCCCCTTTCCGACACCAGGTTTAGTTTATGGAGCTCCACACTTTGGCATCCCTCCCCGACAAGTTAAGTAATTATACAATTGTGTAATTATTTTATTTCTTTTTACCTAATTTTATCTTTATTGTAGTATGTTATTTGTGTGCATGTGTGTGTATTTAGTGTATATGTACATATACGTTTAGTGCATGTGTACATATGGATGCATACATATGCATGCATTACTGTGTGCATGTAATGTATATGTATGTGTGACTGTACGGGTGGTTGTCTTAAAATGCCAGTAACCAGCAATTTTTTAAGATTCTGTTCTTGGAACATTGAAGGGCTTTCACGAAAGATAAATGATTCTGACTTTATTTCCACAATAGGCAAATTTGACTTTGTTTCACTAGTAGAAACTTGGTTATCTTATGATAACAGTGATCTGAATATTGATGGGTTTTACTCATTCTCAAAATGTAGAAAAATGCCAGATAATGGATTCAGAAACTCAGGCGGAATAACAATTTTAGTGAAGTCGTCTCTTCGTAAAGGTGTCAAATTTCTTGACAAAGAAAGTTGCGAAGAATTCGTTTGGTGGAAATTAGATAAAGTTTTTTTTAACTTAACACATGATTTATTCATTTGCTCAGTGTATATTCCTCCACAAAATTCTCCTAGGGAAAAAAGATTAAAGATAAATCACTATGAAACCCTTCAAAATGACATAAATAAATTTGCTAGCCTTGGTGAGATAATTTTATGTGGTGATTTCAATGCAAGATCAGGTCATTTAGAGGATTCTATTAATGATTTTCATCTATATAATAACTCCTCTTCTCCAGTTGATCATCGAAACTCTCAAGACTCCCACATAAATGTATATGGAAGATCTTTAGCTGAATTGTGTTGTGGGAACTCATTAATTACTTTAAATGGAAGGTCTAAAGGAGATTTTGTTGGAAAATTTACATGTCATACATATAATGGATCGAGTGTTGTGGATTATACTATTGTATCTCAAAATCTTTTTTCTTCATTGAGTCACTTCTCCGTTTCTTCCCTTACGGAATTCTCTCACCATTCTTTCTTATCATTTGCTTTAAAGGCAGAAACCCCTGATTTATCTGGTGATTCTAGTATTGAATTAACATCACACCCTATAGCCTTCAAATGGAACGAACAGTGTAGGGAAGTGTTGCTTGATATTTTTAACTCTGACGAAGTCAATGATCATTTAGACACTTTACTCAATCCTTCAAACGATAATGATTTAGACATCAACTCCTTAGTTAACGACTTCACAGAAATTATTACCAAAGCATCTAGAAAATGTATCCCTCTCAAGAAACAGAAAAAAAAATCTAGTAAAACGAGAGTAACACAAAAACAGAAATGGTTTGATAATAATTGCTACCGACTTAAAAGAGAACTACGGAATTTAGGAAAATTAATATCAACACAGCCGAATGACCCCTTTATAAGGCACATGTTCTTTACTAAGAAAAAAGAATATAAAAAATTAATAAGGAAACTCAAAAGAAAGTTTCATAGTGAGACTCTGAATAAAATTAAATCCATAGCAGATAGCAACCCCAAAGAATTTTGGAATCTTGTTAACAAAATCAAATCGAGTCACTCCAATTGTTCTAATACAATATCGCATGATGAATGGTTTCACTATTTCCAGGACCTCAATAAAATTAATTTTTCCTCGGACGAAACTCGTGTTGAGGCTCAAATAGTAAAAGATTTTCGTCTCTGGGCAAACACTAGCGATGAAATTCTTGACAAACCTATCTCATTACAAGAAATTTACAACATTTCTAGAAAACTCAAACATAACAAGGCTAGCTCTAGCGACTTGCTAAACAACGAAATTATCAAAACATCAATCACTAGTTTAGCACCTTACTATGTGAAACTTTTTAACACAATTTTATCTAGTGGTGTTTTTCCAAGAATATGGTCGGAAGGATTTATAACTCCTATACATAAATCAGGAAGTAAAACTGAGCCTGGAAATTACAGAGGTATATGTATTTCTAGCTGTTTAGGGAAATTTTTTACTCTAATTCTAAACACGCGTTTAAACAATTTTCTAGAGGAAAACAATATTTTGAATAATTACCAGATTGGTTTTAGACACGGATTTCGAACATCTGATCATCTGCTTGTTCTTAAAACATTAATAGACTCTTATAAATCAAGTCGGAAACCCATTTTTACATGTTTCATTGATTTCAGAAAAGCATATGATAGTGTTTGGCGAGAAGGCCTATTTTTCAAATTGATAAAATATGGATGTAGCAAAAAATTTGTTGCAATCTTGCTAAATATGTATTCTTCTGTTAAATCGGCGGTTAAATTAGAACAAGGTGTAACCCCGTTCTTTCAATCTCATATTGGAGTGAAACAAGGATGTAATCTGAGTCCAACACTGTTTAATATCTTCATTAATGATATACCTAATCTGTTTAATTCTCATTGTGATCCTGTAAAACTCGATGACACTGAGTTAAGTTGTCTACTAATTATACGCTGACGACTTGGTAATAATGTCAGATTCGGAATCTGGGCTACAACGCTGCCTTCATAATCTTGAAACATATACGAAAAAATGGAAATTGCAAGTAAATTTTAAAAAATCAAAAATCTTGATATTTGGAACACAATCGAAAAGACGACTGTTTATTTCATCAAAATGGTACTTTGGTGACAAACAGTTAGAATGTGTAGATGAGTATACATACTTGGGACTAACTTTTCATTACACTGGTAATTTTAAGATAGCTATAGCGTCACTATACAACAAGGCATTGAGAGCCTACTATTGTCTAATGGATAAACTTTCAAACGTAGAGAATATACCGATAAAGACACTACTAAAACTATTTTCTTCAGTGGTGATTCCAGTCTTATTATACGGTTGTGAAATCTGGGGAGTGTGCTTATTGGGAAGAATCTCCTCATATAAACTTTTTCAAAAGAAATTGTTTAGCATCGTGAATAAACTGGAGTCATTACAGCTGAAATTTTTTAAACGTATTCTTGGAGTTCATTCTAAAAGCACAAATCTGGCTATCTATGGGGAACTAGGTAGAGTTCCTTTGATAGTACAGATCTCTACTCTAGCTACAAAATATTGGTTACGTATTAAAACCCCTAGTTATATAAATACTCTGGTGGGTAAAGCAGCACGCTTTAATATTCGATCCAATTCTCAGGCCATTACTTTTATAAACTATATATTAAAAGTAAGTGATTTGAGATCGCTAGACCACATTTATTTAGAACTTGAAAGTTTGAAAAATTTAGGTAAATATATAAAAAATAGACTAGTTGATTACTTTATTAATTACTGGAAAGGTCAATTTCAAGAAAGTCGTTCTAATGGTAAATTAAGAACTCTCGTACAAGTTAAGAATAATTTCAGATTCGAGGAATACCTTCACGTAATTTGCAATGTCAAACATCGTCAGGCAATAACGAAATTAAGAATATCCGCACATAAATTACCAGTTGAATCTGGCCGATATAACAAAACCCCCTACAATGAGCGAAAGTGCACGTTATGTCAATCAGACGAAATCGGCGATGAATTTCACTATTTAATGTCATGCCCCAATAACGAATTTGTAAAACTCCGAAATACTTTTGTAACAGATATATGCAAAATCAACTCATCCTTCCGTTCAATTGATACAAAAAACTTATTTCTATATATACTAAATGTACATGATAAGTCTATCATGAAAATAATTTCAATATACTTTCATGATACTCTCGCAATGTACGATAGTCTTTTGTAGAATTTCTAGCTTTAATATTATAATACCCAATAGTTTATTAGATTTTATATTATATTATATATTAGAGTTAATCAATATTAGTACGCATGTCGCACTCCTAACCATGAACTATATGTTACGTACTTTATTGTTTAGTTTACAGTACATTAGGTACTTATATGTAAATGTTTTCATATATGCCTGTTTGGTATTTGTTGTTATTGAAATATATTATTATTATTATTATTATAAAGTATATATATTAGAGAGTTAAAGGCTTTAAACAAGATCAAGTTCCAATCGCATACTTTGGCATATCGCCATCATTTTCGACTCCATTCCTTTACCAAGCACTTTCATATCTTTAGTAAGCAACATGTTGACTTTTTCTCGACTTTCTTCGTCCATTTGCAGCATACCGGCTATCTCACTAAGAGGGATAAAAAGTGATTCTAACGTGTACAAATTCTTGGCTTCCTTGTCAAGTACACGACTTTTCCCCCATAGTGTTGTCACGAAGTGGCAGCTTTCTTTCAATTTTTCGTGCACCACGATTATCTTGTCTTGTTGTTCTTTAAGATGCGCAAGATCGGCTTTAAGGTTGGCCAGTATCCTCTTTGTCCGTTCCATTTCTTCTTCCTCTCGACAACGTTTTTGCTCGATATTGCGTCGCTGTTCGAGGTTGCTCGTCAATGTGTTCTCACATGATCGCACATCACTTCTGGTGGAATCGACGTTCCTTTCCGTAGCTTTAATACCGTCTTCCAAGACTGTAAGAGAGACTGCTAATATACCAATTCCAATACCTATGGGTGCCGTTAACAAGCCAAGCACAGTAGCAACAGTTTGTCCTTCTCTTTTGCGTTCCAGTTCATCTCGTTGTTCTCGAAGTCTTTGATTCGCACGATCCAAAGATCGTTGAGCCTCGTCACGTTGGTTTTTGCAGCTGTCGATCCGTTCATCCAGTGAGTTTAGTGTTACGCGCAGTTCTCCGAACCGTCTTTGTTTCTCAGCAATATCATTCTTCATCTTGCTAATTTCTGAAACCTTGCCTTCGATCTCTCGCGAAACACGGTCAGTCTCACCTTGGCACCGGTTGAGAACCTTGGTCAAATGTTTGTGTGCTTTAGGAATGAGAGAAGTCAATTTTCTTATTGCTTTTTTCTCATCTAATTCATCGCTCAAAATATTAACGACGTTGTCTAAAATTTCAATGCTAGTGACAAAATTATTTTGTACAATTGCTAAGGCTGTCATAGTTGGTTATAACTGTTCCAGCAAATGACAAATAATCGTTCCAAATGCCCTGAAATATCATGCAAACAATCTGTGTTTTCATAACCGGGGCGTGAATATATATCCATGAACTAGGTATCTCCTGTTCCGGTCAATGTGAAAGCAACTAACGCGACGGAAGAGGCTTCCCCAGTTTTCTGAGAAGGGATTGACCCTGGGTCGAAATCCTGTTCCTGGTAATTCCGAAAGTAATTACACTCCATGCGACATATTCAAACAGATGACGTGAAAAATACTTTTGCTGTTCCCTCGAAGATTTCTTTTGACTGAAAGACTGAAACTGAAGAGTAAAAATACCACATATATATTGTGTCTAGGCACTCTAACTTAACATTACGGAGGAACAAACGCGACATCACAAAATACATTTTGTATTTTCATGTCCGCATGCGCATCTTTAACTTTCGTATTACCACGGGCATTCCCATAGTGTCCACATTTGGTCATGCTTTTTTGTTGCTTTTTGAGGGAAATCTTAAAGTGGAAGTCAAGTCCGTAATGTAAACAAACGGTTTGTTTACATTTTGAACTGCTGTATTTTTTAAAATATGATGTTCTGTCTGAATATCTAACACCATTTTGGTTCGCTATGCTTCTAAATGAATATGAAATAGAGTTTATGTTCAGAAAAATTCGAAACATTCGAAATTTGGGCAATGTTTACATTAGAGGGTCCTCACATTGTTATGAGCAGAACCGATGCGCAGAACGGACTTGACTTCCACTTTAAATTATTTCGGTTCGCACCACGTCAAGCGACGTAGTATATTTTAGCAGTATATTTTGCAGCAAGAGTCTGTATATTTAGCGGCAGCATTTATTTTGCTTGCACGCTGTTTGCATTTTGGACTAAACATCCTGTACAACTACAATATTTCAATCGATGCTATATAAATACGAGCAGGTTGTCACACATAATCGTATATAATTTATATTGCCTACTATTAACTGATAAATGGTTTCGTCTGTCGAAAATTGGTAAATATAATTATCGTGAATATTAGTTGCCGGTCACCAGTGGCAATCCCAAGACTTTACCATTATCATTGAGAACATAACTAGCTATATGGCAAAATAAAATAAATGTAAATTCACCTGTAATCTATATTCAGATAAAAAACCTTGGCTTTAAAAACCGGCGAACGTCAGACCATACAATATCTTTAATAGCTACTAAGCTAACAGTAGTAAACAATATGAATTATATTCAACTACGTGCTACAACCTGCTAGTATTTTTATGGCATCGTTTGAAATGTGCAAGAAAATTAAATCCACTCCGTGAATATAGAGAACCTGCTGCAAAATATACTGCTATAGACATACTACGTCGCTAAAAGATTCCCCCACAAAGCATGACTGCACCCCAAAATGTGAAAATACAAAAAAAAACATTATGGAAAACATTGGAAGACGAAAATGCAAAGTTTGGAATACGGAAATGCGAATGTCGAAAACGTGGAAATACGAAAATGCAAAATATATTTTGGAGATGTGACAGATGTCGGGTCTGGGTCTAGGATTAACGAGCAGTAATTGTCAAATCACAATTGCATTTCAATTAAACATATGAAGGCTTCATTAATAAACGAGATCAAGTTCTTGTCGTCCATTACCTTCGCAGCGAATCGCAAATTATCGTTTCGAATACACTGCATGAAATGCCAAGCTTTTTGTGATTTTTTAATCACGACATAAATGTTCATGTATATATTGTCAATCAGAGAACATATCGAAATACCAGAGTCATTTCCTGTTATTGTTTAAACTAAAAATAGCTGTTGTGACGGAAGGGACTCCTTCAGGGTTCGAGGAAAGTGGGATTTACCTGCAACAGGAATTTTAACATGTAAGGGGTTTCACCAGTTCGTGGAATAGATTTTTTTAGCTAGGGTCGAAATGCATTTCATTTCGAAAGTAACACCCCCATAACCTATTTAAAGAGAAGACTTGAAAATATCTGTTGCTGTTCGCTAGAACTTTTCTCCTGAAAGCATCTCAAGTAAAAAGACTGAAGAGTACTAATATTGTCAAAGGTTGGTGCGATAATTGCTTATATAGTAGTTAAATATATCCACATATACTAGTAACAAACATTTTACAATGTTTACTTTGGTACCCTTTGATTATACACTGTATGCTAAGTCATAAGTCGTAGGCCTAATGTGTTTTCTCGCGTGTTATGGAAAATTGATTCCTATTTATTCAATTTAATCGCTGTATATGGTGTATATAATATAAAAATCGCCAAGATAAATATAGCTTGAATCAAATCAAACATCGTCCTAATCTTTCTCGAATTCTCGGTAGGATTTATGTTTGGGTATACTGCACAGTATATGTCATATCTAAAATATTCTGACATTCTCTAAGTAAAATATTACTGCTCTTTGAGGTCATCAGCAGAAAAATCCTGCGAAAAGGGCACTAACACTAAGACTCCCAACACTTGGAAACTATATAATATGAAATTTTGAAGTATATAAATTCAGGGATTTTTACTATCTCTAATAAAACGTATAAAGCTATTAAGTCTTGGAAATATGAAATAGAAAGGATTCCTAGAAACATGGTTTACTCTAGAAAGCAACTCAGTAATTGTAAAAAATGTTTGCAACAGCGACTTAGTCAGAGAAACATTTACACACAGTTATATGTTTGTTCTTCGTAAAGCTTATAAGGTATAAACTGTTTTAATTCCTATTTAGCATAAACTAAGGGAGTGTTCATTATTTATAGCCGGGGTTGGTACCGAAGAGAAACTAATTTAAAAGAGAAACAATCTGCCACCCAACTCTTTAGCTGACCATTTTTTCCCTATACCCAACAATCGCATAGTTTGGATTTTTAATTTACCCAACCCAATTTCTAACTCCTATTCTACAATATATTTTCAACTTAATTGTAACTTACAAGTTCATATTATATTACCAAGCCTCCAAGTTCCTGCACTCCTGCCATATCTTGTAGTTGTAATCAAAGGGACCTGCTCTTCCAGATTCTCACCATCAGTACTATCATCTAAATCTTCATACACCACATCAAGTTCATCATCACTAACAGTCATTTTGTATGGTACTTTCAGAGTCACTTACACTGCCTGATTCCAGATCATTACTCTAAACGTCCTGCTTTTCTTTAACGATGAACTTAGCAGCAGATCGTGGGGCATAGACTATAACAGCATTAATTTTATCCGACTTTCTACACTTTGTATTTAGTTGATGTTGTACTAAATATTTGTCGAACTCTGCAGAATACAATTTGTTTATCTTTTCAGAAATCACTCTATCAATCCAATCATAATCCTCGATCATATTTCATTCTTGCTCTTTATTTCATCTTCCTTCTCTCTTCTCTTACTTGCCTAAAGGTTTCTCAAATGTTCTTGGACGTTTGCTGAATTAGTTCCTCATCATTAAGGGTCATTGTTGTACATGTTCTTAATATATGTTCTTGGCTGCCTTAAACAAGGATTCTAGTCATCTGGAACGAGCTGCAGGATCCTATCTGAAGGAGGCCTATCCAATTATTATTGGAACAAAACTCACACAGACTAGCATTTTATGTAGAATTGGAACATGAGAATTTGACATACTCCATGAATAAGGTACCATATATATAATGGGATGACATGAACTGCGTTATTTTGTCAATATATCCCGATGCAGGTAGTGATTTATTCCTTTCTGTGCTGGCATTTTGGTAAACTTGTAAAATGTCTTTATTAATAACGAACATTTTACTTGTTTCTTCAGGCAATTGACGGTGAATTTATATTCGCCAAGTACAGGAGCCCCATTTATCCGCTTTACTAACTCTTCTGCAACTATCTATGCAATCTTGGTTTAAAAGTCGGGTCATTTCAGAAAATATCCACACTCCCCTCACAAAAGAAATTTGTGTCATTTGGAGAGGAAGAGAGAAAATATGTTTTCATGATGTAGTAAGTGTATATAAACTATGAACATGTGAAAGGGATAGGGGATTTAATTTACACTTCCCTCCGTAGGGGGAGGTATGGATGATTTCTGGAATGACATATTTGAAATAAAGGTTTGCACTGAAAATAATTAACTAAACCATAAACTTCGTTCAAAAAAGAAATTACCCAACCCTTCATACTCCAGAAAAACGGCTTACCCAACCCATCTCTCTTTTGTACCAACCCCTGGTATAAATAATGAACACTCCCCAAGTTGATTTCCAAATATTTATGATTACTTATTTGCTTCAATAAAAAGCTTTTTAAATTATTTCCAGAAATGTATTAATTATATAATGTGTAATAGAAACTGTATTTTGAATAGTTTCTCACTGAAATAAATTCAATACAAACGATTTCCAAAATGGTTCGGCGGCAGCCCCCCCAGTTTTTTGGGCAGTCGGGCAATATTCGATCAACAGTCGGGCAATTTTGGCTTGCAATAAAAAAAAATGTGACAAATTCTGTAAATTTTGTCTAAAATTAAATCAATTTCTTGGCAAATTTTGTGATTTTTCGAAAATTTTGTGTATGTTCCGAAAAATATTGGTTGTCCGGAAAATTTTTTTGTCCCCTAAATTGGTACACTGACCGAAATTTTTTTGGCGACGGGGAAGGGAGGTCGCCAAAAAAAATTTTCCGGAAAAATTTTTTTGGTACTAGTCGGGCAAAATCCCGAAAAGTCGGGCAATTTTCTTTCCGCCCCCCCTAATTTTTTCCTTCCGGTACGCCCATGGTTCAGAAAATGTCTCAAATTACGGTTTCACTCTCATAATTAATCATAAAATGTCAATCAACCTATTAATCAATTAAAGTGGAAGTCAAGTCCGTTCTGCGCATCGGTTCTGCTCATAACAATGTGAGGACCTCTAAAACATTGTGAACATTGCCCAAATTTCGAATGTTTCGAATTTTTCTGAACATAAACTCTATTTCATATTCATTTAGAAGTATAGCGAACCAAAATGGTGTTAGATATTCAGACAGTACATCATATTAAAACAAATACAGCAGTTCAAAATGTAAACAAACCGTTTGTTTACATTACGGACTTGACTTCCACTTTAAAGTAAATAATGAAATGCCAAGCTTTTTGTGATTTTTTAATCACGACATAAATGTTCATGTATATTGTCAATAAGAGAACATATCGAAATACCAGAGTCATTTCCTGTTATTGTTTAAACTAAAAATAGCTGTTGTGACGGAAGGGACTCCTTCAGGGTTCGAGGAAAGAGGGATTTACCCTGCAACAGGAATTTTAACATGTAAGGGGTTTCATCAGTTCGTGGAATAAATTTTTTTAGCTAGGGTCAAAATTCATTTCATTTCGAAAGTAACACCCCCATAACCTATTTAGAGAGAAGACTTGAAAATATATGTTGCTGTTCGCTAGAACTTTTCTCCTGAAAGCATCTCAAGTAGCCTAAAAAGATTGAAGAGTACTAATATTGTCAAAGGTTGGTACGATAATTGCTTTTAGTAGTTAAAGATGTCCATATATACTAGTAACAAACATTTTACAATTTTATACCTTGGTACCCTTTGATTATACACTGCATGCTAAGTCCTAAGCCATAATGTGTTTTCTCGCGTGTTATGGAAAATTGATTCCTATTTATTCAATTTAATCGCTGTATAATATAAAAATCGCCAAGATAAATATACAGTAGCTTTGATCAAACATTCAAACCATACATCGTCCTAATCTTTCTCGGTAGGAGAGCTCTACCAATGCACGATTAATGTCTGGGTACACCCGTTTCGCTAGAATCTAGCTTAGTATAATAACTATGAGATTGGTCGGGAGGCGCGGTATTTAAACTTGCCGGATTACCAATCTCGCCAATCTGAGAAGC
This sequence comes from Paramuricea clavata, assembly GCA_902702795.2. Taxonomy (NCBI): domain Eukaryota; kingdom Metazoa; phylum Cnidaria; class Anthozoa; order Malacalcyonacea; family Plexauridae; genus Paramuricea; species Paramuricea clavata. The sequence goes on from CACRXK020000100.1 coordinate 15,063, forward strand.
AAACAAATTACTAGTGCCAGACTACCGTTATCAATATAGTGTATTCAATAAGGCGACGAGCAAGCAGTGTTGAACAACGAATATCAATGACTTTGAGTAAGTAAATCGGACTATTAAATGTGTAAGTGGTATTATAATTTTTGGCTCGCGATATTAGATGCTCTTTCTGCTTGTTGTTACGTAGCCTAAAAGTGGTTCCCTGTGTCTGTGAAGATTGAAAGTAAAAATCGGAGAGTTTTTATACGCAAGTATAGGACATATATTTATCCTTATATATAGGCCTATATATAGGATATATATTTTCAATATTTTGAAAAATTACGTATCATGCCATGGAGTGATGGATATATTATTTATGGTAAAAGTGGTTCCCTGTGAAGATTGAAAGTTACGATCGTACTATAGTGGACCAGGCCGAACTGCGTGACCGAGTTCCGATCTTGTGCAAATCTGTAAACTTTCAAAATCTTCGAGATTTTGATTGATAAACAAACTGAACTAGACACTTGTGAAACTAATGATTCTCGAATTTTGCAGCGTTGATTGAGTTCGCTAAATGTTTTGATCATGCAAGATACTTTATCCGGGCAAAAATATGTCTACAGTCTGGTGTTGTGTATAGAAATGAGGTGTAAATCTGGACAAAGCATCAAGATAACTAAATGCGCAGTTTTCAAAAATATTACCGCCCATTCGAATTCGATAGATGAGATGTCCCACCGAATATTTAGAATAAACATGCATGCCGTGCCTAAATTTAACTTTTGCCATACTTCAAATTTTGCGGTCCCGTGCGTGCCATTGCAAAATATTCATTTGCAGCTCTGTAGTGTGCTTGCCGTGTAAACGGGACTTAACTCTTAAGTTAAGGTAACAAATTATCTGAATTATTGTTATAGGCTAATGCAGTTTTATCTTTCTTAGTCATGTGACTTCATAACTGCACTGATATTATATGATAGCCAGATAGGAGTAATTACTCCTCTGCGCTTTGAGAAACTAAACCAGCGTGTTAAATTTAGTCAACTTAACGCTTATAATTAATCGTTATAATTAGTCGTTCACATTCTTTAGAAGTTTTAGACTGTTGCCTATTGTGTTCACAACAACAGAGAAGACAATGTCTTTCTGATCGTTTGCATTTGCTGATATATTTGCTGAATATTAATGATATGCATATACTACACTATTTGCAACGAATACAGTCAAGTCAAGTCAAGTCAACAAGAAATTAAAGTCATCCCAGATTGTCCCAACCCCCCACAAGCAATTTGTGGAATATGCGCCCCTGATGGTACATATAAACAGGCAATCTTGATAGCCAATTTTCACCCGCGAATTCTTCCCTGTTTTTGCTTTTTGAACTCAATACACTCATACCAGTTACAACAGATACTAATAGTCATGGACATAGTCCATATAAATGTCGCTACTGTATATAAACCATTAATCCACCATTCCATGGCATGATACGTGATTTTTCAAAATATTGAAAATATATAGGTCTATATAGATAATATTATTTGCATATGAAAACTCTCCAATTTTTGGACCAGGAACTTGTCCCCAATCGCTGCTAATGTTGTTGTTGCTGTTGTTGTTGTTGTTGTTGTTGTTGTTGTTGTTGTTGTTGTTGTTGTTGTTGTTGTTGTTGTTGTTGTTGTTGTTGTTGTTGTTGCTGTTGCTGTTGCTGTTGCTGTTGCAGCATGATGCCCTTAGCTTAATGTTCAACTCACAATACTCGAACATTTTTTGCATGGACAATGCAACATGCCTGAGTTTCACAGTTCGCCACGTCCCTGACAGCGAATGTTTTAAATTGCTTCAAAAACGATCGATCTATAGTATTTTCATTGGCGAAGTAATTTTCAAAAAATAGGTTGTGTAAGTCGAGAAAATCAAACTTAAAGTTTATGTAAAGCAAGGGAAATCTCTATCACATATAAACATACGACACACGCCTATGATTATTCTTTGTGTTTTCCTCCTCATGAATTATTAATGAGTTTTCAACATATACTTCGTGATTTCAGCTATTTCAATTCACAACCCTTGACAATAGGTTATTTGGCAATACTGATCGGTGATGGTGCCGGTCAAAGTACAGATCCAGCGTTTTGGATGTTCGCTTTACTAGACAGATATACATCTCCTAGGGGGATCAGCGGGCATGCTCCCCGGAAAATGTTTGAAATTTTGGGTCTCTGAAACAGCATTTCCTACGTTCTGACATGACTTTCCTAATTCATTGAATCATTGAAAAATTTAAAACGTTTCACGTTTTAAGAGTATTTGTAATTTGACCAATACGCAGCTAAAACAATGATTTGAACGTGCATACATGATTATTTAAATGCTTTTCCATTTAGTGACGAATAAGTCACGAATTGATCAAAATGTAGGATTAATTTATCTAACTTGAACATGATAGCTACAGTTTGCACGTATTATTCTGCATGAAATACATTTAATACACTACCACGTTTGTTGATGCAGTCATAGTGACATTTATTATAACAGCATTCTAGAATTCTCTTGTCCTTTCTATAATTATTTGCGCATGACAACTGCATGTGAAAGGGTGAAAGCTGAATGCTTGCTGATATATATATATATATATATATATATATATATATGTATATCTTCTTTACTTAGCAGACCATGTATACATATGGATAAAATATTAAGAGCAATCTATTTACCCGTTTTACAGATTAATTTATTTGTTTATATCATCATACTTGGAATTCGAATTTTGAATGATATATCTTTATCTTCACACTGTATAACAGCAACGTTTTCTGATTAATTTACAGTAACACCATTTTATAAATTCAGATATTCTCACATGGGACAAAACTTTAGTATCGTTGTATTGTTTACAAATTAAAATATTAAATTGATTTCTTAAACTAAAAGAATTAATTCCGTGGGAATTCTTAAGGAATTCCTTTGAAATTCCGTGATAATTACATGTGATTGTCTATAGTAATGAAATTTTTAAGGAATTTCGGAGGAAATTTTAGAATTTAGATAGTTACAAACATAGGTACTAAGCAGATATTCTCAGTGACAACTGTGAGACTGTTTCAAAATAAAATTGCATTTTAATTATTAAAGAAATGCAAGAATGTCAAAGAAACCAAATTGTATACAGTGAAACTTTAAAGTGGGAAAGAGATAGGATGTTGAGATACGGTTAGTGTTTTAAAATCTTGAAATATATGCTGTACAGGTTTTATATGGCTAACATATGTTTATGGGATTAGCATTGCACTATCTCGTGAAAAGGGAATATAGCGTTGAATACAAACTATAAAAACCCAATCATATTTCACTTTAACAAGTATGTAGAAATGAGAAAAGTAAACTAGGGAATTGAAGTATCCCAATATTAAATAGCCAATTAAGATTTTAGCATTCATTCATCCAAATCCCCCATAACATGCAAATTTGAATCATACAGTGCAGTTGCATCAATCCTTTAATTCTATTTCCCTATGGGCAGGGCCCATCCCATGCAAGGTTTATAACATAAATTATTTTATATTATGAATTTGCATTTCTATTGAAAAGAAACATACTGCACAAATGACAAGTCTTATTTTCAGCAGACAATTTTCAATCCTTCAAATAACTATAATTCTTTATATAGTATACCTTGCAATTCTAGAGGTAACACATAATAAGGCAGAATGCTAACTATAGTGCTTTAATTACTCCACAAGAAATAAGGGGCGAGGGATCTTGGTAAACAAGTATGTTTACCAATCAATCCCACTATACCTTTTAATTATAATGGCCACTGTGGTAAAAGCACCCCTATATAATATTATTATTTACCCTCTATTTAACAGCAGATATTCTTACTCATCAAGGGCAATTTTGGACTTGATGAGTAATACGCATACCAAATACTAAACTGTTTCATTACATATTTTATGTCTGGACCTTTGACGTTGCAACAAAATACGTTTGGGTGGGCTAAAAAAATTTTCCAGCATTCCAACGGTGGGGTAGCTGGGAATTTTGTTTCGAAAAAGGTTGGGTAATGATTTTTCCGGCTGCATTATATTTTCTCTTCGGCCCCCACCCCTGCCATTAATGACCGGTCCCTAAAGTATATAAAGTTTGAGTTTCGAAATAAGGGTCGTAAAAAAATCTGATTACTATCTGTTTTTAGGACAGTTTGAAAACCTCAAAATCACTTTTTACAATTTTTATAGAGAAATAAAATAGCTACAAAATGTGTATTTTGATGCCTTTTTTTAAGGTAGACTTCATCGTGCCAATTACACTCGCCTTTTCTCATCTTTTCTACACAGCCTTTTCTTTTATGGTATATATATATAGATTGTAGAGATGAATTTTTTGTTGGTATTTTCTTGATTACGACAAATAGTTATTATCTTGGATAATTTTTCCTCAGAGTTTAAGCCCACTACCCTATTTTTTGTTCAATTCCATAGCAGTACGAGGATAAGTTCAGCGAAATGTCCGTTTTGGTTGTTTTCAAGAAAAAATATTCTCGAACAAGAAAGCGCGCGCGATAATTTGGTCAGTTAAGGACAATTTTCCAACCTGTTATGTAAGAATGCATTGTCTTTAATTGCTTCAGGCGTATTTGCTTGCGCTGGATCAATTTTGTCGATCTGGTTCCATCATTACTTTGGTTACATTCATACTTGATTCGGTATCAAGTCACAAGCACTTTCGAATACTAAACGCTTGAATAATGAATCTTATTGCAGCTATACAGATTAGTGGGAAACTCTAAAGATTTAAAGCCAAAAAATATATTCTCTTTTCTCTATAGTTTTGAAAAATGGCGTCAAGTATACAAGAGGTCGAAAAAAGCATCGCTAACATTAATAAAGGCGCAGATAAGAAAGAAGAGTTGCGAATGAAGCTAGCTTCTTACGCCAACTGGGATCAATTTCTATCTCCCGCTCCGTTGACCATTGCTATCTTGGGTCAGTTGATGTTGGTTTCTGCTAGCGGCGACTTCAGCTTGCAGGACAAAGAAAATCCAATCATGTTTAAACATTTGATGTACCCTAACTCATTCCGTGCCTGTCTCGTTCAAATTAGCAACGAAGGATGGAAGGCTTTTAATTTGGCTCATACCAATATGGACCAAATCCGTCTACATTCAAGTAATGTTGATACCCATGTTAGAACTGCTGTGAAATTCCTCTTGAAAGGTTAGTATCATTATCGTCATTATTTTTATTCATCTCTATTAATATTACTATATATTAATATTACCATTAATACCACACTATACTTGAGCATATAGAGCTTCTAAAATAATTATGCAAATTATGTTGTAATTACTTGATATACAGGCAGTAATTAAGAAAAATCTGCCAAACACAAGTGCGATTTTTAATTATTTTTTTGTGAACAAATGTACCTAATTTCCGTTCAATATAATTTTATAACTAATAATAAATTTATTTAAGTGTCAATGTATTTAGCTTATATATTATTTATTACTATTAATATTATTATTATTTGGTGTTTAATGATACATTTTCGCATAAAATATGAATTACAATGTGTCCGAAGGTCAAATCTAACTAATAGTTATTTTCAGGGTTATAAAGGCTAAGCTAAATTACAGTCTATAAAAGTATGGCAATTATTCATTTTCAACCCAAAACAAAAGTTCTATTTTTCACTGAAATTACTTTATTCACCTTGTGCAAGGTTGCTGACCTGTGTAATCTCGTGTGTGTGTGTGTGTGTGTGTGTGTGTGTGTGTGTGTGTGTGTGTGTGTGTGTGTGTGTGTGTGTGTGTGTGTGTGTGTGTGTGTGTGTGTAGCATCAGGGGATGGTGGGCTCTTTGGGTTCCTTGAAATATATCCTAAATTTTCGTATACATCTAACCGTATCATAACAACCGTGAGTTTTTGTGATCATAATAATCTGCACAACAAGACATACAATTTTGGTATGAATATATCTTATTATGGAAAGTGTAATACTGCCTTATTTGTACGTCGATGTCAACTGTAACAGCAGTGACGTACAGAGACCATTGCGATCCAACGGGGAAGGGGGTGTTCCCCTACAGCCTCTTTGCTTTACCGGCCAACTAAATTAAACCAATTAATTTGCCAACAGGTCGGCACTGTTTTTTCCTACATAATCTCCATTTTATCGACGAGTTTTCTAGGCGTTAGTGGTGGTGGGGGAGAGTCGCACCCCCACATCCCTAGCTCGGTACGCCCCTGTGTACGCCCCAGTGTTTATTTTGTTGTAACAGTAAATCGTTAGAATTATTATAGAAGGAACAGCGTAAGATATGATATAAACAAATTCTAAATAGGTACCGCACATGTACCACATGTTACTGTACATGTTACTACACATGTTACTATATATTTATTATATTTTACTATATAATTTGAACAAGTTACTGATGTTTTTTTTATAAACATAAAAGTATGTATACTTTATAATAATAAACAGCACTAGCATATAGTAACAGGTTGAAAATGTCAACTTGTTCTACATGTTACTGCTATTTTTTATCTAAAGTGTATGTAGTCCTATTTTTATAGAAAACAGCAGTAACATGTAGTAATTTGTTGAAATTATGTAGTAAAATGTAATAATAGGATAGTAGCATGTGCAGTACATGTACAGTAACACGTGCATGGCAACATACGCAGTACCTATTTAAAGACTTATATAGTAAAAATGTAGTACACATTATAGTAACATGAACAGTAACATGTAGTAACATACGGTAACTTGTCCTATATGTAATATATAGAGGTTAATGAAATAGTCACTGCAAGCAGTTATGTCTGGTACCTCCTACATTTCGGTTGACGGAACAATTTTTGAAACTCCCTCTTAAAATAGGCGACAATGCGTTAGTTGTTAACTTTTAATTATTAACTTTGAAAGATCATTTACATTGTCATTGCGCAGAAGCACGTTTTGTAAATACAGGTTAATTGTATATGCAGTAAGGGGGGTCATTTTATTCATTTACACACAAAATCTCCAAAGACTCCAATTATCAGACAAAATATATACTGCCTAATATATAGAGGCTGTTTATATGGTGCAAGCCAGCCTTGGGGTATGGTGCAAGCCAGCCCTGGGGTACCCAAGGCCGGCCCAGTTTTGGCGGGATCTTGCCTTTGTGGTTATTTCCTATTAAAGTTCACCTTGTGTATAGTAAAAATGTAGTACACATTATAGTAAAAATGTAGTACACATTATAGTAACATGAACAGTAACATGTATTAGTATAATTACATAGGTGATTATTGAAAATTCTCCACGCTGATTGGTTGCCGTTGAGGTGATTATTACGCGATAATCACCTAAGCGATTTTCAAAATGGCGGCCGAAGCCGTTTTGTCAATTAAATGACGAAGAAATGTGCATTTTAATTTTTTTTTCCAAATAATCACCTATGAAATTATACTAAAACAATTATTCACCTCAGGCTCGGTGATTATCGTGAATAAAAACCTCGACTTCGTCTCGGTTTTTATTCACCGATAATCACCTCGCCTTCGGCGAATAATTGTTAAGTAACATACGGTAACTTGTCCTATATGTAATATATAGAGGTTAATGAAATAGTCACTGCAAGCAGTTATGTCTGGTACCTCCTACATTTCGGTTGACGGAACAAATTTTGAAACTTCCTCTTAAAATAGGCGACAATGCGTTAGTTGTTAACTTTTAATTATTAACTTTGAAAGATCATTTACATTGTCATTGCGCAGAAGCACGTTTTGTAAATACAGGTTAATTGTATATGCAGTGGATGAACCAGGGCCGGAGATACGGGAGCAGGGGAGGAGTGGGGAGGTGGGGGTGACACCCCCGAAATTTTATTCAGTCGGCAGGACTGCTATTCAGTCGGTAGGACTGCTATTTGGGTCAAATATTTCCGCGCAAAGGGCAAGATATTTGGATTTTTTGGGTAAATGTCCGAATTTTAGTATGAAAAATTGAGGTAAAGTCACTGGAAAGCATTTGCAACATACTCGTCCGGAAAATTTTTTCCTAAAAAGTATACAAAACCTTGAGTATACACGAAAGAGTCTTTATTATCCAACGAACGGATTATTATATTATTAAAGAGATTTCCAGTAGAAGTAAAAGCAGACAGTGTATGATGTAAGTTTCTTGATTATCTCTTTATAATACTATGAACCTTTATGAAGCAAGTCTCCTAAATATTTATATAACATGTAAAATATGTCATGCTTTAGAACTTTAATGAGTATTTATACACCGCGTCTCCAAATATCCCTGCTTAATTTTTGCAGTCTTTAAATTTAGATAATCATGGAAATAATATCCGTAGACTTTTTTAAAACGTATCTTGTCTTACTATATTTTGTAAAGCCATCTTATTTTTAGTTAATTCAAACGTCCGAACATTCAACATTAACACCAGCGAACTATGCTCGCTGGTGTTAATGTGTCTGATTGTGTCCACACTAGGCAAGTGAAACGTTTGCTTGACCACGGCGGGAGACGAAGCCCGCACGCCCTTTGGTTTACTAGTTTATTGCTCAGACAACCGAGCTACAATCTCGGCCAAAACCTTCATGGACACTCTATTAAAACGTTCCCCTGTCGCGTCTTCTCGCTCTTTCGAGCACAATAACATACTCCTTCCACCCCACCCCCCCCACTTCCTTCTGCTTAATGAAAGTCCTAAAAAAACAGTGTGGCCAACAATATTTGAGATCAGTGGTGTTTGCCTGTGCGTAGTCAAAGCACGGTTAAAAAAACAAAGTTTATAAAAAAACATTTTTTTGCTTAACAAGACAATAATTAAGGTAATAAGATTAAATATATCCATTTTCATTATTATTATACCATAAAAATGTGCTTGAAATCGTGTTTAAGGTGGAATGCCCCTCAAAAAAATTCTTTTGAACTCATACATCTTGTCAAAATTTTAGTTGTAGATAGAAAGAAAGTATTCACATTCGTTAGTGAGAAAAAAGGCTTGGTACTTTCTTTTAGACTCAAAACGCCAGCACTAATAACTTGACTAGGACTTAAGCCTCGCCTGTGAAAATTTGGAAAGATAATCTGTTGGTATACCTGCGTGCAATGAACTAAAGTTTTTAATTTTGATACCAGTACTGATGGTAATTGGCATGACTGCACTATAAAAATAATAATTAATGACAATTACAATACAATTACACACAATTTTAGCATTTCTGGTATTGGTAATGTCTTTATAAAATTGCCGTCTAAGTTGTTTTGAAAATCAATACTAGACAATTTGCATGTTAGAAAAGCATCAGGGATACGAGTATGTTTTGGTTTATGATTCCTCTTGGATAAAACAGGCTGTAGTGGCAACCTTTTTGAGGTAAAAACTATATATATATATATATATATATATATATATATATATATATATATATATATATATATATATATATATATATATATATATATATATATAGGTGGAGCAAAAAAACTACGACTGTTTGAATTGCTGAAAAATCAAGACTAAAAGAGCAATGACACTAAAACAAGTTTATTAGAATTCAGCGATATCCAACTTAAATTTTGATATATGTCATGCACATTCCAATGCCATATTAACAAATATACATGCATTTAAACAGGTGTAAACATTTTTGGGACTGGCGAAGTTAGCTAAAAATGGCTTATTAAATATTAATACATACAACATGCATGCAATAACTTGCGTTGAGACGCATTATACTTTATCGTCAGTACGTTCGCGCTTGTGGTTCAAAAACGTCTATATTCATCAGTAAATGCATGTCCTCCAGCACGAATGTAACGTGTTGCTCGTGAAATCATACAATCCAAAGAATTTTGGATCATTTGCTGTTTCAAGTTGCGGCATGCTGTAACAATCGCTTCACGAAGCTCTCTCAAATTGAGCTTCAGGCGGAGTTATTTGAATCGCACACAGACTTGTCCCAGTCAATTGGAGGTACTCTCTCATGTCGAGATTTATTTCAACAAAGTTTGGACCCAATTGAAACAATCATCGCAAGAAAATGGTAAAGGTTATTTAATTGGTTTTAACAGGACCATTTCAGCTAATTCTCGACGGCTCCAAAAATGTTTGTTTAAGTTTAAACGCAGTTATCTCAGTCAATATTGCATGAAAAGGTACAAGACATATATCAAAATTTAAGTTAAACATCGTGGAATATACTGTGACTTACAGTATTTAAGTGTAATAGCTCTTTCACGTTTTAAGTTATAGTAAATCAAACTGTCGTACTTTTTTTTGCCCCACCCGGTATATATATATATATATATATATATATATATATATATATATATATATATATATATATATATATATATATATATATATATATATATATATATATATATATATATACAAAAATATATATATACCTATCACGTAGACATTCAGCTGTTTCTTTTGCAGTTGGTTCAGGACGGGGACATGACACAGCTTGGCTGGGTACAGTGCCACTTGAATATTTAACCTAGGTATAAAGAAAACACGAATACTTTAGGTATAGGGTTGGTCATGGCTACAGAAATGAGGAGCCATGGTGCGACGCTCTTCGATCCATAGTCCAAGAGACTTAGTTAAATTGCGAATTAATACCACTTCCTCCCTTTATTATAATTTCCGCTATACCAATTAATTAGAATGCGCGGAGTCGATTGCAGAAGTTCCCATATAGAGTGGTGTCGGTGGTGAATTTATAGTCGAGCCATAATTAAACACGCTGTTTTCGCGTCAGTATTAAAATAAATAAATACAAGTTGCGCGAATTGGTTTTCCTAGTGGATAAGATCCACATACAGTATAATTTGCAGCATGAGCTCCACCTTTGAATTTACTATATGAGTAAATTCTTAAACACGTCCGAATTTATCATTATGATAAATTCGCGGCAAATTTTGAATTTATCATAATAATAAATTCGCGGCACCTAACACTAACTAACCCCAACCCCAACTCTAACCACTAACCCCTAACCCCTAACCCAACCCCTAACCCTCATTTTTGTTAACTTTTTAAATTTTTTTAACTTTTTTAAAAATCTAACTTTTTAAACTTTTTTTGCTTTTCAAAACTCTTTTAAAACTTTTTAAAACTTTTTTAAAAACTATTTTTTTGAAAAACATGAAAAACTTCCCATCCCCCCACGACCAGCGTCCCTTTTAGAGCCATTACATTTATAACAAGAAACCTTGTGCAATGATTGTGGTTTTATGATTAACTCTATTGATAAATTCAAAATGTGCCGCGAATTTATCATAATGATAAATTCGGACGTGTTTAAGAATTTACTCATATAGTAAATTCAAAGGTGGAGCTCATGTTGATAATTTGTTACACTAGATTTGCTTACCACTAAAGTTGACACAAATGCCACAAGACAGAGTTTGGAAACAACAAGTGATGACATCTTGGCCTAGGAAAAAGACGTCCTATACAAAAATGCTCATTAAATAACATATATTTATAAAAACGCTGCAGTCTTTTAGCACATTTTAAGTTGTGTAGAGTAAGATCTATAACAGTGGGGGGCCGGGGGCCCTTACGAGGATCTTGATCCGGTCTCATCTCTCGGTCATTTTACCACGGGGAAGCCCAACTCAGTCACGAAATTTAATGTCTATCACGGCGATGGCTCCTCTCACACTGCATGATGCATGTTATTTCTCTAGATTTTCTTGGGGCTCTCGCCGCTCAAATTTAAATTAACCACAAATGCAGGATTTTCGTGATATATTAATAATAGAGATACTGTACATATATATTCCGCAGTGTTCATGCATCCTATAGACCTGCAATATTCCAAAACAGCCTGTTCTTAATATTAATTAACGGAAAGTTTTAAAACATTTCAGGTTTAAAAATGGGCAGTTCGAAAATTGAGATTTTATATAAAATTAAATGTCGAATTGACAAACCCGAAACCGGCGACTAAGCAGTCCATATTGCATGCATTCGTATACAAGTTAGGTAAATACAGAGATTTAAAGCAAAATGAAAATCAAACTGGATTCTAAAAATACAGAAAATGCCCAATCTGGACATTCCAAATTTCCCGTGGAGCTTAGCATAGTGGGGGATGCCTAATCTGCACACGTAAACATACCTTTACCCTGTTCAGCACTTCTCCCAGTGGCCGTTTACTAGCTGGATTTGTTACTTGCGTTTTTGAAATAAAAATATTAAATTATCAAATTCTAATTTAAAGAGTCCCTTTTTTCTCCCTGCCTTTCTCCTCTGCTAGACAAGTGAAACTGGTAGCTTCAAGAATAGAACAATTGTTAAAATATTTTACCTTGAATGAGGGCATGACGGGTGGCCTAGGGCATAATGAAAGTAGAAAGTGAAAGTTTGCCAATTTTACTGGTTGCTCCACGGGGGAATATGAAATCATCAAAACCTTTATCTAGTTAAATAAGTAAAAAACTTAAAATCAGGGCGTTTGAATATATGTGAAAGTAAAAAATGCTTGTTATTAGTTATTCAGTTAAATTACAGTTGCGAATTAGATAAAGTAGTAATCCCTATAGAACTTATAGGTAAATATTAGATCATGGAAGTTATTTCAAGCACATTTCACTCCTTGACATTGTTCACGCAGGTGTAAGACAAATTCCTTACAATGACATGCCATTGTGAATTCCCGGGGAGGGACCCCCATTGTTTGGATGAGCTAAGATTAAAATAAATTTTAAGTTCAGGAGCTAGTTGTCAATAAATTATTTTATTAAGACGACTAAGTTATTTCTACAAGTTGGTTCAAACGTCCATTTCTAAAGATTTGAAGAGACGTGGAATATAGTTGCGAGGGATGAACAAAGGATCTAATTCCAGACCAAGAATCTCCTTGAATGTTCCTGTGGCATGATTTGCGTTATTTAGTTAATATATATTAGATAGCTTTCGAAATGTCAAGAGCCTATACTTCACTCTCTCATCAGGAGCCTATACTTCACTCTCTCATCTCGTACCGTGGTTGCGAGTCGGGCTACCCTGTGGTGAAATGACCGAGAGATGAGACTAGGAGCTTTCTCCACTCTCACATCTCGCGGTGTGAGATAAAAACAATTATAATAATTCACGTTTTCCATATCACTGACACTGGCATGCATCACTCCGATTCATATTATTGTGATTAATTAACTTTTTGCAAGCCAGTATAAGCTAAGTGGCGAGGGCGCTTCACTAGGAACCTCAACCTGCGACCTAACTCTGTGTGTTGCAGTTCGGTTGGATTGGTGTTACGTGATGTTTTAGGTCCCGGCTTGAGGAGATCGGATTGTGGAGGCGACGCTAACAGGTCTGGTTGTATAAGTGTTGTACGTTGTGGTTTTGATGAATTGGTATTGGGTTTAGGCTTGAGGAAATTAACTTTCCCATTCTTCCCAAAGGTCATTCCGTTTCTAGCCACCGTTAGGACATTGCTGAATCCTGGGACTGGGTCGGTTAAGATCCTAAAATCCGATGGAATTAGGATAAGTCCCTGCATAATGGCGAAATTCAGTACCACAGGTGTATTCGCAATGGCCGTTTCAATAATACTATAAAATAGAGGCGTTTATTAGCTTTCTTTATACTCTCTCTGATGTTATCTTTCCACTGAAGTGTGCCTGTCATAACAAGACCCAATAATTTTGCACTCTCAACTATAGGCAATGCTTCTCCACCCACCAGTACAGGATCAAAAGGTTGTTTAATTTTTTTAAAATCGATTCTCAGTTCTTTACATTTCTCAGCGTTAAGAGATAGCCCATTTACCTTCGACCAATCTTCCACAACATCAACTGAGACTTGAACACGGCTCTCTGTGTCCTTACTAACTACTTCAGCAACTGTTGTGTCATCAACAAACTTCCACCTCAATATATCACAAATATCAAGATCGTTTATCATTAAACAAAATAGCCAGGGCCCTAATTTTGGACCTTGAGGGATACCGGAAAGTACATCACCCCACTCCGAAAAGCAGTCATTGGATAATTTCACTCTCTGCTTTCGATTCATCAAAAAATCGATTGTCCAGCGAGCAACCGCACGTGGAATAGCTAAATTGGAAATTTTATCAGCCAGTAAAGCATGATCGATAAGGTCGAATGCTTTTCTATAATCGAACAGGATGACTCTGACAGTAGAGCCAGTGCCATCAGTAGCTTGCGACCATTCATGGATCATAGATATAACAGCGAGAGTAGTTGAACTTCTTGGTATTGCTCCATATTGACTTGGATCGATTATACTCATGATAGCTGGAGCAATGTATTTTTTAACAACACAGTCCTCAGCGATTTTCGAAATAGCGGCAGTAAGTGAAATTGGTCGTAACTGCTTACAAATGTCGCTAACGGGCTTAGTTTTTATGAGGGGCACAATGTTGGCAAGCTTCCAAGATTTAGGTAGTTGTTGTTCGGCATAGCTGCTGTTTAGCACAGCGCATACTGGCTGTGCAAGGATTTCAGCATATTCCTTAAGAGCCCAATTGGGAATTTCGTCAGGACCTGACGCCTTTCCACGATTAATTGCTTTCAATAAATGAAAGACTTCCAATTCGTTCACTTGAAAAGAGGAATAATTATCAAAGGGGGGAAGGGTTGACAGTGGATTGAAGGAGTTCATGGGCTCCAAAAAGGCGTTATTAATTAAATTCGCAATGTCAGGACGTTGCATATTCTCGATATCGTCTAAATGAAGTTGACTACATAGGTCATCGGAGCCGGTTGTACACGTAGGTACCATACCAGCAATCTGCTTCACCTCCTTCCACCATCTCTTCGGTTTGGTCGATTTAAGATTCTTTACTTTTGAAGAGTAGAATTTCGCCCGGCATGTCTTTCGCTCGCGGTTAACCCGATTCCGGTAATACTTGAACTGAAAGGTATTTCCACTGCAGAAGGCAGCTTGACGCTTCCTTATAAGCTCTTTAAATTCTGCAGTAATCCATGGAGGATCGTGTACATGCAAAGCCGTTTTCTTTATTGGCATAATGGTGCTAATACCGAGACGTACTAACTCTTCGAAATACTGGAGTTTCATTTCGCATGTGTCAAAATGATTCAGAGAGGACCAATCGATAGATGTAAGGTATCTTCCAAGCTCATGCCTTTTACTAGATCGTAAATCTCTACTAGAGATAATTCTTCTACTGCATGACTTGGGTTCTCTTTTGCAAGGATTGACAATCACAACATTATGATCTGAAAGACCAAATGGCGGAAATTTTTCGACAGAGTTCTTATCATAAAACGAATGTAAGTTGGTTATTATTAGATCCAAAGTCTGGTTGGCCCTTGTGGAAACGTTAACAATCTGTTTGCAACTGAACTGTGTTAATATCCGATTGCATTTTAACCGATTAAAGTCGCCTGCAAGAATAAACCCACAGCCAGGATAGGTGCTTTCAATAGTAATCAGTAATGTGGAGAGAAATTGGAGCATTTCATCATCATTAGCATTAGGTGGATGGTAAACGACACCAAGTATCAAGCAGGAAAACCCGCGGGGAAGTCTACTTGGACGAAAAAAGACCCACAGAACTTCGTAATCTGTATGGTGGAGATGATTCAGAGGCTTATAAAATATCGTGTTCCTGATGTACACCCCAACCCCTCCGTGGGAGCCCACACTACGGTTTTTATGAACAAAATTGTAACCTGGAATATCGAGGCAGGAATCTGAGATACGGTCGTTTAGCCATGTTTCCGTTATACAGGCAAGGTCAGGACTCTTTTCTGTGACAAAACAACTCACTTCATCAATTTTGGGAGCTAATGACATCGTATTTGTCAATAGTAGTTTCGGAACGTAGAAATGGCCATTAGCATTGGAAATAACAGTTTTATTAATGTTAATTTGAATAATATTATTTAAATTACGTTGTCCGCGATGAATTGAAGTAGGGCGACCTGATAGGGAAAAATCATGTTCTAGTAATATTTCGTTATATTTCCCAGCATCCACCCGTACTTGACTTTCGATATCCATGTACTTGGTGACCGTTCCGAAAAGGGGTTTGGTTCCATCGATAGGAAGAGAGGTAATGACGGTGCTCCGTTCTCCGCCCGGTCCGATGTTATGTTCTCGGTTAACCAAATTACAGCCGACCGTAATGTATCGCAGACCTTCGTGGATGTCCACGGGACGGTCGCAGTCGTGAGGAGTGTATGTAGGACCTTTGGAGGAGCGGTATCCTAAGATTCCTGTGAGATTCCGAAATTCCACCGTCTTCGTTCCACTGCCGCGATCGATCCTTATCTTTCCGGACGGATACTCCTTGACGGTTAATCCATTTTCCTCAATCTTTTTCTTCAGCTGTTTGAACGTCCAATATCCTCCCTCCAACACTACTTTTGATCCGTCCACGGAAAAGTAGTCGTTGTAGTCGTCGCGGATACTTTTGTATTTCCAAAATACGGGAGCAGTTTTCACGAACAGTCTGGAATTGGGGGTGAGAACTAGTGGATCCTGCCGGGACAGCGTTGTCTGATCTCCTGTAATGTAAGTCGTTATCTTCTTCATCCTGTTTTTATTTATCAGTAATAAACTGAAGCATAATAATGTCACTTCAACTAGACATGGAACTTAGAGAAATTTATTTTAATGTGAACGGTGGGTACATGTCAATGGAAAAATTATACCGAAAAGCAAAGGAGGAATGTGTACCTGGTAAGGTGTACCAGCAGGGAGAAGGTAAAGGAATGGTTACAAACACAAAACACTTACATCATCCACAAACCATCCCGAAAACACTACAAAACCCAAAGGACCTTCGTAGACGGATTAGCACAACAAATCCAAACTATAAGAACAAAGACAACCGCTGTATTCTAATACCACAAAATAACACAAAGGTCTGGGTGGATGTACTTCCTGCTTTCGTGAAGTCCTGCAAAAATTCGACACACAGAACAATCCAAATGAGACCTGCAGATGTTTAACGAGGAAAACAAGGACGAAGTCTGGACGAGGGTTTATGGATACCCTCTGAGCACATTCCCAAAACCCAAATTTAAAGTGGATGATCATGTCAAAGTGGAGGTAAAACATAAAACATTCGAAAAAGGATATGAACCTAATTTCGACAACGAGCTGTATGTTATCACAGCGGTGCCCCGCGGAGATCCGAATATGTATAGTCTTAAAGATCCGGAAGATGGAGAAGACATCATCGGGAGATATTACGAACAGGAATTATCTTTGGACTTAAATAAAACGGAGAATGGAAACAGAAATGAATGACATTTTTAACGAGCGACCGGAAGGTGAAGAAGGGGAAAAGGAAGCCGAAGCATCATTTATCAAAGACAACGACGATGAAAGTTTTAATGATCTTCTAAATAACCCCGATCAAAACTTAGACGAAGCAATGATGGCCAGTTTCCGTGAGGAGAACGAGGACGACACGTACAGGAGGAGGAAAGAGCAGATGAATAAACTGTACTTAACCGGAAGATTCAATGACATAAAGGGGGAGTTCGCCAGAAACGTGTTAGGTAGCGAATATCGAATAGATCCGACCGATGGACAGGATTCCATGGAATTTATTTCCCGTTTGGACATAACTAAACATCAGCCGTGACATTTGACGGAACTATTGTGGGATACGTTGGTATGGATGGTGCGTTCAAATTATCTGAGAATAAAAATTCTGCTGGGTTTGTGACAGAATTTAAAAAGCTGTACGAAAAAGCACGAATAGAACATCGCGGTAAGGTTGTGAGCGTGATGGAAGAGGAAACTGGAGGGAGAAAACAGGTTCGCAATCGCTGGAGAAGCTGGTAGTCTAGGACCTGTATAGGAGTTTGTATGCGTTTCATTTACCACAGATAATCTCAACTGTTTTAGGGTAAAATAACCATGGCGGTCAACATGGCATATGTGCTAAAACCATAATCCGGGACGAAAGTCCTGAAATGACCCCGCCCTGAAACGGCAGTGCCGACATAGCTCTAACTTCCGAATAGCAAAAGCGGCAGCCTTGCTGAAGTGCTGGTTATTGGAAGGAAGAATTTGTCTAAGTATAATATTTTACAAGAAAATGGCCATGTACCACCCCAGGTCAACTGCTAATTGTGCATAAAATAGCTTATATACCTGGAAGAAATTAAATTTTCTTATTTCCTGAAAAAATGTACTTCATTTAATATAATTATTAATTTAATATAATTATTTTAGATTTCATAAGGATTGCCATTGTTTTCTATAAATATAATACATTTTATTTCACTTACCCCCTTCCCCCCCCTCCCCCCCGAAAACACGATTTCAGTTATATTTTGCCGTCTTGTTTGCTTTTTATCGTCGAATCTCGAAAATATCATCCAGTTGTTGTACTTTTACATAATGATAAATGGCTAAAGAAGATTTCAACCAAGTTTCATCAAGTTTTGAAACAGTGCAGTGTATTTTATCTTCGATATTGTGTCCTTCGATATTTCGTCAAATCTCCGCCATTTTAATGGCTCGCCGCTTCTCTGCCCGATAAATGCCACTTCTTCGTCTTCATATGTATTTACATTACAGTATCCAAGAGTACTTCATTATAGAATAGTCCCAATCGAAAATTTGAAAACATTAGCTGCACTTGAAAGGAAAAAACCTCTCATAACACTTGTTGTATCAGAATCCAAAAGAAGTAAATAAATTGAAAAGTCATGCGCAAGTTCGCGAAAACTCCGGTCTTATTCCATTGAAATGTTGGACAAATTAGGAAAATATTCTCAAATCTACCGCGAAAGGTAGTCCTCAGCTCTCGAATAAGGTAGTGAGTTTTCCGCAGGCCGTCATTCCTACGATAATCATATTAAATGGCATTTTATTTTTAAATAAAAACACTGAAAACGATGAACAACGGAGATAAAAAAGAATCCAAAAAGGAGAATAAAAATAAAGTTAACATCGGCGTAAAAGTAAGCAGGGGTGAACTATCCCTTGGTGCAAATGCAAAAGTCGAGTTCAACAGCTCTAATGTGAGGAACTACAGATATATGAACAAGGGCTAGTGCTGTCCAAAACTAGCTGAACAAAAGCCGAAACCCAAACCGAAACTTGAGTTGGAAGGAAAACAGAAGCCGAAACAAAAACCAAGATGAAACGATCCAAAATAAAATGGGATGTCTATCAACAAAACCTGCCGACGTGGTAGAAAAATATAACAACTGAAACCATAAGAAGAGAAAAATGTTCAGCTTCGGCATCGGTATCGAAAGGGGTGACATCACTATGAACGCTCACACACAGATCGGATACGTAAGTGCAACGATAAAAAAATATGACAAAACAAGTGATAACACCGCGACTGGTGAGGTTGTGCCTAATCTGTTGCCTGTTGATTCCGATAACGGCTGAGATCCTTCTTATCGTAGTCATCGGAAAACTGCTGTATGGATTTTAAGATTCGCAAGAACATTACAATCAGAACTAATCATCAATTAATGAGCTTATTCAACCAATCCCCTGCCAACCTACACAACAACGTCAAACTTCGTATATTGTACCAAACCCCATCACACCTGAACTTCGGTAACTCCTTACCAAGAATAACAAGCCTATCACCATCAAGTGAGGGAAATCGTTGGCCTTTCGCTGCCTCAAAAAGAATTTCTTTCGAGATAAGATCCTTAACAGTTTTGTCGTTGTCGTAACTCATGGTTGTTGTTTTTTTATTTACTAGGGGAAACTTTGTCTTTGAACTAATTTTCAGATTCGCAATGAACATGAAAAATACTCTAAATAATCATTTCCTTCAGTTCATCCGCTATCCTAACAATCTCCTCATACGCAGCTTCCTCCTCCTCCATCTCACGTTCCAAACATTCCTCCTCCGTTTCCGCCCAAATCTCCATCCCTTCCATTCTCTGAAAAGACTCATCCTCTTCCAATTCCATTTCCAACCGTCTTCTCTTCCACTCATCCTCCGCCACCAGTTCCTCCCTCCGCTCCCTCCAAACTTCTAACAGTTCCACTCTCTCCTCCTCTTCCCCCTCCTCTTCCAACATTATGGTATTACTAGAAAATACATATCATGCAGAAACCCTCGCCTTGCTGACAAAACCATTGCATTTTCCGAACATGAAGTATCTAAAGTAGTTGTCATGGTAACACGACAATTTTTTAAGAATATTTTTACAAATGAAAAACTGCCTAAAAATATCACTTTTAATTACAAAATTATCAATTTCCCAACATTTATATGTTAGGTATGTTATTATACGTACTATAAGTTTCAATTTAAGGTAAAATTCAACCACAAACGCTTCGCAAAACGTTTTAAAGTGTTCTTTATAAAACTAATATAAACTGCCTTTATAAATTAAATGCCAAAATGGCTTTTAAATATCGATAAACTTTGAGTTTGCACTAAAATGATTTCAAATTCTAGCATGCAAATAACTTTGCTTTCTTTTTTATTTAAAAAATTCAATATAATAAAAAAGGGATCCGGAATCAATATTAAAGATACACTGAAATTATATGCTGTCTTGTTTAATAGTTGTTTCATATACGCAAAGGCCGTCGGGTTTTAAAGCAATTATAAAATCAATATTTAAAATAAACTTACCTTCGTTAACGGCGGCTCCTTCTTTTAGCTGATTCTTTCGCCCTTTCTTTCTGAGAAGCTTTTGAAATTTACAAAATCTTGCAAAAATGCGAGCAAAAATGAAATATATTTGCAAGAAATTTATCAATCATCAAATTGATCAAATCAAGAAATGTTTGCTATTTCGCTGTCGTCTTGCAGTCGTTATAATGCAAACTTTAAATTGGACCAATCAGTGTCCGCTATTCATGACAGTCCGCCATATTTTTGAGATCAGTGAGGATGACCACCCACCGAAACATCGTTGGTGAGCCACGCCCGCGCTCATTGATGAACTTTAGACTTCGCTAATGCTTTCGTTTCCCCGGGTGTAAATAGCCGGGGGGAATTAGTACCCTCGCACGGCGCTTCGGGCCGTCGGCTCGGGGATTATACCAAAATCTGTGGGTCTACCTAAATAAGTACGACCCTTCGGATTATCAAGGGAACAGTCAACCACAACAATTCCAGCACACACAGTCACAGATACGAAAATACCCTTCGAACCTCCATTAACATAATCCACCAATCGAATCTCCGCATCTTTCCCCATCCATCCCTTTCCAAATTTAATCCTATGTTCAGCTGATCTACCGCTGAAATAACCAACAGTTGAAACAATCAATGTCATATCCCTATAGTTGATAGCCTCACACATCCTCAAAACCTGATCCATGCATCTTTTCGGGACAGTTAATTCAAGTATAATTGAGCCTTGCGATTTACTCTTCTTCGGAAGTTCATTGTGCTTTTATTTACCATTAGGAAAAGTTGTCTTTAAACTATTGGCCCGTCCATGACGAAGTCAACGGGGACGAAACTAATTCCTGAAATACTCAATATCTTACTCCACCTCGACATCGTAATGTCCCTGTGAGTAATCTTCTTGGAATGGAATGCAAACAAAATAACATTAAACAAATCCTTACATCTCTTGATGGAAAGCGAATATTCCTCAGATTTTTCAGAAATATATGTCTTAATCAGCATCTCACGTGGTGCTTTCTTCCTAATTATATCCTTCCAGACCAGTTGGGTTGGAGGTTCGTGAGGGACCATACGTATTGGAGGAGCCGGTGGTGGAACTTGGATAATGGGTGGAGGAGGAGGAGTGATTCTTCTGAGTTTGCGGAGTTTTTTAGGAATATATTCGCGACGAAGATTTACACTCGTGTCATCACCATAATCTAGGAACAATGTTGGTATATCTTCCTGTGCAAAACATCGGGTGCAGATACGAAAAGTCTCTAGCGTTTCAAAGTACCACCACATCCATCACATTTCTCAGTGGGTGTCTGAATTGGGATATCTTCATACCGTCTTGCTATCCTTAGAAAACGTTGGATCAGGTCGTCGTTCGGTTTTTCTTTGTGTAATTCTGCGATTATGGGAAGAGTTCGGACGATATACATCCTCAGCTCCCTCTTATTCCCAGATAGTTTCTTAAGTATTCTTTCATTTATCTCCGTAATGTTAACCATATATTTCTTTATTATCTATTTTATTATTTTTTTTCCAGAAATAGTTAAACTAGTTCCACCTCTGATCATAACATCTCCAACGCTCCTCGTCCAAAATCTCCTTCTCCCACAAACGGACTCCATCACCCTCTTGCTTTTCAGCCTAGCACAACTCCCATCGTAAATCATCTGGCCTATGCGATTCACATGATCCACAGGTGGTTTAACATCAAGACATCGCAACTTCTCACCAACACGCTGTCTGTATAAATGATCACTCACAAGTTCAGCCGTAGCATTCATGCTCTCTACCATTTCCGGATGAAGGAGTGAGCTCCTACTGCGAACAACCCGCATTTCCCGTAAAACGCTCAGATTTATCTCCTCACAGGCGTCCGTTTCACAGTCCACCGGAATATTTGTCGTTAACACACAGTCTCTAATGTCAAAAGCACTGTTTGCCATAACCGGAAAGCAAACGACAAAGCCGGTACCAAAAATATTCTGTCAAAAATAACATGCACGAAGCACGAATCTTTATAACAGGGTGATTTTAGTTCGGTTCAGAATTATCTCACGACCATTGTGAGAGATTTTTGCTGCGCTGGGACCCGATTCGTTCTGATAGTACAATAAATACAATTAATTATTTATCTTCTGTAATCAGTGGCAAATACTGCAATTTCATTGGTTTACAGGAGTGCGATTTGAGCATTAATCGCACCTTTTCTGAGCTGTAATCGCACTCTTGTCTACAGCCAATGAAAATCAGTCTAGTATTTACAACTAGCCAATCAGCATTCAGGATACAAACTTTGAATTTTATTTTCTTTATTGCTGTAAAAAATTTCAAAATGGAGGAATTCACAAATTTTGACCTTTTAATTTTAAATCAGCCCTCGAAAACCGTCAAAATTGAGGTCGGAAAAAAAAATGCCGACCTAAACCTGACCTAGCTCGGTACATCTCGGCATTTTTTAAAATCTGTTTCCATGTCTTGGAGCACTAGTAGCCTGCACTAGTAATCACATATTTACGAATCATTGAAAAGTATAAATGTCACGAAGCCTTTTCTTTTAGAGTTTTACCTAAATTATATCATAAATATACCCGTTAATTCTTAAACCTTACACCAAAGTGCATCGAATTCTAAAATCGCTGACTTTTTAACAGCTATAAGCACCAAAAAAGATTATTACTTTGGCTGAATTAAGGTCGGCAAAACATTGCCGACAAACATTGCCGACATGGGAGGTTGATAGGTCGGCATTTTAATACTGTAGGTCGGCATTGCCGAATGCAGATCTCGTTTTCGAGGGTTGTTAAATTATATATTTTCTGACGAAAATGACCTACCTGTTCATCCAGCAGAAGGCACCGAACTAAACACAACCAGGAGTTATATTCAATCCAATTCAGATGATTAATTGGACTAAAGAACTTCACTATTTTGAACACGTTATAAACATACAAACATGGCTTCCCAATTGTGTGTTGAATAATTCAAACAAATGTTGTCATGTGATTATACCGGAAATAATGCCCGGAAGTTAATAATATGTTAATTTGATTATATATGATAAACAATAATTCAAAATTGTACGATTTCACTAAGAATTGTCGTGACAAAAATTTAATAATTATATTGAACTTCAACAAATTGTATTTTTCTGCTTTTCCCCCTTAAACAGTTTGATTACAGAAGATAAATAATTAATAAGTAATAGAACGAATTAAAGTCGTACTATTAATGCCATAATCATACTCGTGATTAACAAATCAACCTCCCGCTACGCGGTCGGTTGATTTTGTAATCACTCGTATGATTATGGCATTAATAGGACTCCTATTCGTTCTATTACCATCATATATTTTCCGAATCACCCCACCGGCACCGTACGTTCTCGAATAGTTTTAGTAATTTTACACTTTCTCGAAAAACAAAAAGGAACCTATGCCCTAAGGCATGTTCTGTACTAACAGTAGAGTTAGTTATCTGGGGCCGATTGTATAAAAAAGTGATTAAAGTTAACTATAGTTAGTGGAAACGTCATCCAATAAAAAGCGCGTATTTGAGAGTTAATCACTATTTAACTACAAAATAGTGATTAAAAAAGTGATTAAGAGTTTTATACAATGGCCCCTGGTTATTTCAGCAGCGAACGAAAAAGAGTTAACTATTTTTAACTGCAGTTAGCGCTAACTACGTTTTTATACAACCGGCCCCAGGAGAACCTTTAAAATTTTGAAAACAAATGCCAAAAATGTAGTATTCTACAAATGTTTAAGAAAAAACTAATATTTCCCATTTTCAACCCTTGAATTTCGACTTTCGACCCTCGACCTCGACTTTTGACCCTCGACCTCGACTTTCGAACCTCGACCTATGACCCTCGACCCTCGACCTATAACCCTCGACCCTCGACCATTACCCAAACTCTACTATAACTGGTCAAAATTTGAGCAAAATTGGTTGAAAACACCGAGTCCGCAATTTGAATGAAACTTTAATGTTGATTGGCCAGCTTGAATGTGCTAACTAATGAAGGAGTGTGACCTGTGGAATTTGTATAGGTAATAGCATGGTTTCGAGTGCAATTTGGATATAAGTGCACGAGTGAGTTTTTCAAAGACCTCAAAATAGGACGAGTGCTATTTGAGGTCTTTGAAAAACTCACGAGTGCATGTTTATCCAAATTTCACGAGAAACCATATGTTATTAGTTATTAATAAATTACATAAAAATGTTCGAGACAATTGTAGTTTTAACTTACGCGTTTATAGCGAACATTCCACTGGCAAAGCCGTTTTGTTGGCTTTGTTATATCACATTATACAACGCTAACAGCTTGAAAATTCGACTCAACTATGTAATTTTTGTTAGTCTTGTTTAAGGTAAATACTTTTCCATTTAAAAATAAAGATAAAAGCCATATTTTCCACGCGAAGGCAACTCTTACTTTGTGTAGCGCGGCGCCATGTTTGTTTTGTTTTGAAGCAATCGGTGACGTTACTTCTTTAAACTAAATTGCTTTACACTGATTGGTTGATTTAATCATCACAATGTTTTTCCACCAATCACATCAGTTTGTTACAGATTTTTGCACTAGCCGAACAGGCATGGTAGAAAACCCGGGTAGCGGATAACCGGATAACCGGATAACCGGATAACCGGATAACCGGATAACCGGATAATCGGATAACCGGATAATCGGATAACCGGATAACCGGATAACCGGATAACCGGATAACCGAATAGTATATAGAGATTTTTTCATGGGAAATACTTACGTGTGGTATTTACGCACGCGTTATAATCTGTTTTCGCAAATTAAACGAACGAGCGAGTGCAAAATTTGTTCTTCATAGACGATACAGAGTTTATTTATATTACACAGCGAAAAATATAAAGGTTTATATGTTTCATAAAGCGAGACAATCAGATAAACAAAGTCGTGTCGTACAAAAATACATCGGAAAATACAAATTTTTCAGTATTAATGAACAGGAAAGGAAATATCAATTTATTATTATTATTTACAAATATTTTAAAACGGTAGCTCTTCAGAACACCTATGATCCGTTTTTCAAGAGGCCGTTTAAACTAATATTTACAAAGTTTAATAAAAATTACATCTAAAATATAATATAATATAAATTATCACACAGTTAAAGTCTAAGAGAATATATACAAAATATTGTGTCCCATCGTCATTTCTTTTGAATCTCATTTGGCAAATTATTCCAGCATTTTGCCCCTGAGTAGCTAATACTTTTTTTGAGGAAATTAGTCTTAGGTTTATCCAGTTGAAAATTAATTCCGTTATTTCTAAGGTCATATTTTTCATTATTAGTAGGCCTTTCCCGATTGCGCTGAGCACTTTTTGAGCACTTTTTTTTGTTTGGAGCACCATTTTGCATGTTGAGCAACGTTGAGCACTTTTTTTTCGCACTTTGGGCAACATTTGAGCAATATTTCACATTTCGAGCGAATTTTGAGCAACAAAAAGTCAGCGATTATAGAATTCGATTCGTACCTCGATTAACTAAACATACAGTTCGAAGTAAGGTTTAAAAATTGACGGGTATTATACTATTATTTTATATATAATTTAGGTATAACTCCAAAAGAAAAGCCGTACAGCTGCATATGACATTACAGTTAAAAAATTAGAACGCTGACTTTTTCGAGTTTTTTTTTTTGTCGTAAACAACTCCATATACGGAAGTTTGTTCCATATATGGAGAAAGACGTGGAAACAGATTTTAAAAAATGCTGATTTTAAAAAATTTACGAAAATCTTAGAGGTAACTGTTCACAATTTTAGCACTTTTTGAGCACTATTTTGAGATTTTGAGCCGACTTTTTGAGCACTTTTTAGCCATTTTTGCCAGCACTTTTTTAGGATTTTACCAGCGCATTAAAGTAAAATTCAAAATATTAAAGTAACAACAGTTGATTGGCTTCCTTGTTTTTACCGACTTAGCTACTCTTGAAGTGCAAAGGATAATTTTCAATTCCCGTTAGAAGTTGGTATTTTTAATAGCATCACTTTAATACAGACAGTTCTTTAATATTGATCCTTTCTCACACGAAATATTTTATAAAAAACCTGGTAAAAAAGCTTTTATAGCGCGTGATAATATAAACCTTTCACTCAATTAAAATGACAAAAATACAAACAAGTTAGAGTTATAGACCATGCATGTATTATAAAGTTGGTATATATAAATGATGTTTCAACGCATGCATGTGTGTCTATTCGTTCATGTTTAAACTGTAAATTAAACTGACACTCAGTGAGGGAATTTTAGTACGAGTAAAAATCCTACGACTCTATCCGCGTTTTCGCTCGAGTTTTCGCTTGCTCTGAGATTCAATATTGTTGGCCGTCTATAATATGGCATAGCATACCGAGCATACTAGCCTACATATAAGAAGGTCGCACACGACGACGCGGTCATAGGCGTACCGGGCAGGGGGGGCGGTAGCCCCCCCAGCTTTTGGGCAGTCGGGCAATATTCGATCAACAGTCGGGCAATTTTGGCTTGCAATAAAAAAAATGGGACAAATTCTGTCAATTTTGTCTAAAATTAAGTCAATTTTGTCTAAAATTAAGTCAATTTTTTGGCAAATTTTGCGATTTTTCGAAAATTTGTGTTATGTTGCGAAAAAAATTGGTTGTCCGGAAAAATTTTTTTGACGCCTAAAATGGTACACTGACCGAAATTTTTTTGGCGACGGGGGGAGGGGGGGAGGAGGTCGCCAAAATAATTTTTCCGGAAAAATTTTTTTGATACTAGTCGGGCAGAAATCGAAAAGTCGGGCAATTTTCTTTCCGCCCCCCTAATTTTTTCCTTCCGGTACGCCCATGGACGCGGTACTAGGCTATATGTCCTGACTCCTATATATATCATTATGGAGGTACTGACACAGTATAGGCTATAGCACGAAAGATTGCATACACTACAAATTATTCTCTTTTAGGCGGATGCGCCAGTTTTATATTTATAAACAACAAGTTGATCTTCTGCTGACATGTTTGTATTGAATCAAAAGGTTTTTTATAAAATATTTCGTGTGAGAAAGGATCAATATTAAAGAACTGTCTGTATTAAAGTGATGCTATTAAAAATACCAACTTCTAACGAGAATTGAAAATTATCCTTTGCACTTCAAGAGTAGCTAAGTCGGTAAAAACAAGGAAGCCAATCAACTGTTGTTACTTTAATATTTTGAATTTTACTTTAATGCGCTGGTAAAATCCTAAAAAAGTGCTGGCAAAAATGGCTAAAAAGTGCTCAAAAAGTCGGCTCAAAATCTCAAAATAGTGCTCAAAAAGTGCTAAAATTGTGAACAGTTACCTCTAAGATTTTCGTAAATTTTTTAAAATCAGCATTTTTTAAAATCTGTTTCCACGTCTTTCTCCATATATGGAACAAACTTCCGTATATGGAGTTGTTTACGACAAAAAAAAGAGAACTCGAAAAAGTCAGCGTTCTAATTTTTTAACTGTAATGTCATATGCAGCTGTACGGCTTTTCTTTTGGAGTTATACCTAAATTATATATAAAATAATAGTATAATACCCGTCAATTTTTAAACCTTACTTCGAACTGTATGTTTAGTTAATCGAGGTACGAATCGAATTCTATAATCGCTGACTTTTTGTTGCTCAAAATTCGCTCGAAATGTGAAATATTGCTCAAATGTTGCCCAAAGTGCGAAAAAAAAGTGCTCAACGTTGCTCAACATGCAAAATGGTGCTCCAAACAAAAAAAGTGCTCAAAAAGTGCTCAGCGCAATCGGGAAAGGCCTACTAATAATGAAAAATATGACCTTAGAAATAACGGAATTAATTTTCAACTGGATAAACCTAAGACTAATTTCCTCAAAAAAAGTATTAGCTACTCAGGGGCAAAATGCTGGAATAATTTGCCAAATGAGATTCAAAAGAAATGACGATGGGACACAATATTTTGTATATATTCTCTTAGACTTTAACTGTGTGATAATTTATATTATATTATATTTTAGATGTAATTTTTATTAAACTTTGTAAATATTAGTTTAAACGGCCTCTTGAAAAACGGATCATAGGTGTTCTGAAGAGCTACCGTTTTAAAATATTTGTAAATAATAATAATAAATTGATATTTCCTTTCCTGTTCATTAATACTGAAAAATTTGTATTTTCCGATGTATTTTTGTACGACACGACTTTGTTTATCTGATTGTCTCGCTTTATGAAACATATAAACCTTTATATTTTTCGCTGTGTAATATAAATAAACTCTGTATCGTCTATGAAGAACAAATTTTGCACTCGCTCGTTCGTTTAATTTGCGAAAACAGATTATAACGCGTGCGTAAATACCACACGTAAGTATTTCCCATGAAAAAATCTCTATATACTATTCGGTTATCCGGTTATCCGGTTATCCGGTTATCCGATTATCCGGTTATCCGGTTATCCGGTTATCCGGTTATCCGGTTATCCGGGTTATCCGGTTATCCGGTTATCCGCTACCCGGGTTTTCTACCATGCCTGGGATTAGTTTTAAAAATAGCTCGGTCAAGGCGAAAATTAATATAAAGGTCAAACGCACGTAACAAATTCCATTATCGATTTCTTCGAATTTCTTTTCTTTTATGCTTTATGGAAGAAAATAAATCAAACAAACAGTATTTTGAAAGGGCTTCATCAAAATCTTTGACGAATTTTGGACACACACGACGCTGAAAGAACAGCCAAACTAGTCCTGTATTCGAAAGCTTGTTGTTGACAGCCAAGATGTTCTGCCAACTTGCTTCGCCGGCAAAAGTCTTATTTTTAATATCAGGTCCTACCGGCGTTGTTTTCTGAGCTACATCGCCTTCTTCGTGGTATGATTGAGAATTTAATTGTTGCTGTTATTAGCCCGTTAGTCGTTAGAGTATATCCGCGTCCAGCAAGTTGAGACCTTGAGAAAGCTTGGCAGTCAAGCCGTGCACAGAACTGACTAATTAAATCTTTGTTTGCTGTTCGCCTGTTCGGTTAAATAGAGAAACTGACTCTTAATTATATAAAAGTACCTTGAATTTTAAGTTTAATTAAAAAGCAAAATGCTCTGCGGACATGTTCATGAGAATATAATTTTTTTGTGTAACGAAATCTACAACACTTGTCAATCATATTGCATGTGTGTCTAAAAATAACATGTGGGCGTCTCACGGTCTAGACAGGTTTTGTGTCAGGCCCTATTTCAAATTAGGGCCTGAACTTCAGGTTATGTCAGGCCGTACTTTTCTCCCCTTTGCCCACGATCAGGCGTGCCTGTGCCCTAAAAAGTACGGCCTGATACTCAGGTTACTTCAACTGCGTCTGACACACCGGTTATTGTCTTCAATTTCTGCCTGATGTTGGCATATTAGTTCGAGCGAGCTGACTACTATATCCTTGCAGGTCTTGGAAAACAGCTCGGCAATAAACTGATAAATATTAAAGGCTTCAGCTTTTTAGAACTAAGTATTTGAAAATTTCCGACATCCACATATTTTCGTTCTACGGCGACTATTACGGCGAGATATTTAGACACGCTTTCTACTATGACTATGTAGTTTTAGTTTTATACCGAGTAAAATGTTGCTGCAAAAGCGTTTTCAACGTCTTTTCGTACTTATTTTGTCATTCTTAGGCTTAATTGAAAATAAATTTCAGAAATAAAGCACTTTTAACAGTATATTGACAAAATTACAAATTCTATTTTTGGTGTTTACATACGCCGGTCATATATTTCCGGTTTGAATCACATGATGCGTTTTATCGTCTCTTAGCCAATCAGCATAACATCCAGATTCTGGATGTTGAACATGGCTTTTGAGGCGATTCGTGTCAGGCCCTCTTTCAATACCGAGGGCCTGATACTCAGGTTAGGACACGCCCCTCGGGTTGTATCTCGCTAAGAAACCTAGTTCTCGGTAATTAACTCTTACTTGAATTGTTGGCATAAGATTGCAGATTTCATAAAACCTTTAACCCATTAAGCTGCAGAGCTTTCCCACTGACGAGTAAAATGGTTTGGCATTAAACAAGTAAAAATATAGGGCGCAATGGGTTAAATTCAAAGTTCTTTGTTAATAATAATGACTTTATTGTAGAATCCATAAAAATGGCTCTTCCTCTACAAATATACTTAATATAAATTATCCAACCCTATTTAATTATCCAAGCTATTACAGTGAAAATACAAAAAGTGTCCCACTTCCGCTTCTGTTGTTTGTTGTGATTTACTGTAATTTGTTCTGTTTTTCTGTAGCGATTACCGCGATTTATTGCCAAATACCGCGATAAAATTTAAATTTCGTTCCTTTTATGCAATGAAACTAACGAAAAATGCATTATTTCCCTTTGCTACAAATTATCATATTTAAAAATAGAAAAAACTAAGTTTTATCGCGGTATTTGGCAATAAATCGCGGTAATCGCTACAGAAAAACAGAACAAATTACAGTAAATCACAACAAACTACAGAAGCGGAAGTGGGACACTTTTTGTATTTTCACTGTAAATATATTATCCTACCCTAACAATGCTGTATATTATCCAACATTAATAGTGTATAAAATTTATAAGATTAATTACTTCTGTTCAATTAAAAAATCTTTAGTTAATTTAGTAAAAGTGTTAAAATCCTTGCAGTTTCTAATGTGAATTGGCAAAGAATTAAAAAGTTTTGAGGCGTTGTCCTGAAAAGTTTTGTTCTCTAATGGTACTTTTAAACAAATGCTGCCTTGCGACCGAAGGTTTCTTTCGTTTACGGACTGTTCTAAACTTAGATATTGAGGCCAGTTAGGAAAATGAATTGCTTTAAAAGTTTGTTGTAGGAGGTGCAAGTTTCTTCTTTCTTTCATGGGGAGCCATCCGACCTTTTCAAGATTTTCCCAGTCTTTAACGTATTTCCCTAGGACGAAGCTTGCTGCGGCATTTTGGCATTTCTGGAGCCGCTTCAAATCTACATTTGTCAATGGATAGAATTAAGACTGTGTCGCCGTAGTCCAGTTTCGACAGGACAAGTGATTCTGCCAAGGTCTTACGCAAATTATACGGGGCCAGGTGTTTCAGCTTCCTCAATACTGCAATTGTAGCATAACAGGAAGCTGTAGTATATTACTGGAGATTTGTTGCGTTAAATTTTCTTGATTTATCTAATGCATGAATGGAAAAAGTACGATAAAAATAATATCTTCGTGAAAAAATGCGTTTTTAGCACATTTTATGACCCACGACTTTACCCACGACACACGACTTTTGACACACGACATTTAGGGACACTCACGTATGAAGTTTTTTAGCGGACAAAATATCTTAAATGTATCAATCGAGTTTATGCGCTATAAATTGATGTTATGTGCTATACATTGATGTTATGTGCAAATACATCGATGTCATAAACCGATACAAAACTAAAAGATAAACCGATACAACTAAAAGATAAACCGATACAAATAAAAGATGGAGGAAACGGAAATAAATACCAATAAAAGATGAGGAAACGGAAGTAAATACCAATAAAAGATGAGGAAGCGGAAGTAAATCGGAAAAACGGAAGTTGAACCGATACAACTAAAAGATAAACCGATACAAATAAAAGATGAGGAAACGGAAATAAATACCAATAAAAGATGAGGAAACGGAAGTAAATACCAATAAAAGATGAGGAAGCGGAAGTAAATCGGAAAAACGGAAGTTGAGCGACGCGGCGACATACAACAATGGCGTCTCTTGGACCACGCATTTGGCTTCCTAAATTAGAAAACTCTTTTCGTGAATTGGTTGATTTAATGCTGAACAAAGTCGCACTCATTGTGACTCGCCAGACTTTTATTGTCGTAGATTAGAAGAGTATGAACGCACATTGAGTGTTTTAACAACAAGAATCACCGAATCTTAATACACAACGGAGCAGTTTTTAATCAACAATCTACATAAACTATGTACTTATTTAAATAGTTTACGAAATGAATTGGACGTTATTGTTGAAAATTATGAACGGACGTCAGAGCGCTTTTCACTAGAAGAGTCTTACGATCGTGCGGTTTGTACGGCGGAAAGAAACGGGCTCGTTGGTAGGCCAAGAATACAAGTCACAGAAGAGCAGTTAACCACATAAGTCAATGCCACAATATGCCAAGTGTGAAATATGATGGTGTGATGGCCTCGTGTTGTTGGCACAATTTATGCTTGTGAAAATAATGTTGTATTTGATAAGCCTGAGAATAAAGTATAAAAAACCACTTGTATATGTCACCGTCACCGCGCTAGCCTGCGAACAGGCTCTCAAGCTGAATTGAGAGCCTGCATCGATGACTAATGAATTTGAATATCTGCGTCTCAAATCGTGACGCGAAATTCTCATTGGTCAGATGCTATAATTTATATGTTTCCGTTGAGCTCTATATATGTCAACTGCTGAAGCACTATGCATAAAAAACACATTAACTGATCAAATTGGTCTTGGCCATCTTATCTCAAAGCACGAAATGTTCTGTTTTGAGAAAACAGTATTTAAAACATTTGAACTTTTGCTTTAATATCTTATATTTCGAAAAACAGTATAAACTGTACGGTCTAAATTTAGTTTGCACGGTCTAAATTTAGTTTGCACGAAAGTTATAAACAACTCCAAATAAGGACAGACATTCCATATTTGGAAAAACGAACGTTACGGGGCAGATATTCAAATTCATTAGTCATCGATGCAGGCTCTCAATTCAGCTTGAGAGTCTGTTCGCAGGCTATCACCGCGCTTAAGTCACCGCGCTTAAGATAGACTGAACAAAATCTTTTCGTCACCACGCTTAAGATAGACTGAACAAAATCCTGAACATTTGGTATTCTGCCCTGTCTCTCTTACACAAACCGCACGATCGTAAGACTCTTCTAGTGAAAAGCGCTCTGAGGTCCGTTCATAATTTTCAACAATAACGTCCAATTCATTTCGCAAACTATTTAAATAAGTACATAGTATATTGTAGATTGTTGATTAAAAACTGCTCAGTTGTTTATGATTCGGTGATTCTTGTTGTTAAAACCGACTCAATGTTGCGTTTATACTCTTCTAATCTACGACAATAAAATCCTTGCATAAAAATCAGCATTTCTTATTAAATCAACCAATTCACGAAAAGAGTTTTCTGTATTAGGAAGCCAAATGCGTGGTCCAAGAGACGCCATTGTTGTACGTCGCCGCGTCGCTCAACTTCCGTTTTTTCGATTTACTTCCGCTTCCTCATCTTTTATTGGTATTTGCTTCCGTTTCCTCATCTTTTATTGGTATTTACTTCCGTTTCCTCATCTTTTATTTGTATCGGTTTATCTTTTAGTTGTATCGGTTTATCTTTTAGTTGTATCGGTTTATGACATCGATGTATTTGCACATAACATCAATGTATAGCACATAACATCAATTTATAGCGCATAAACTCGATTGATACATTTCAGATATTTTGTCCGCTAAAAAACTTCATATACTCACGTGAGATGCTTGGGGAGATGAATGCCAAGTAGTTTGTAGCACTCGACACGTTGGATATCGGTGTTATTAACAGACACTTCCAGAGGGACACTGTCTAGGTTGTGTTTTCTGGCTAACTGCGTTGTATATATAATATTTAATACTAGATTTCTAAACATTTTTATTTATTGTAAGATCTAAAAGCATCGTAATTTATATTGAACTCGTCCAATCAATTATGTCACCACTAAAACTTTTGTCTGATAGTTGTATTGCCCTGATACTTGCATATTCTGATCTTCCTATATTATCCAATATTATCACCAGTCACCATATTATCAGCAAATTGTCCAGAATATGTGTTGACATGGTTGTTTGAAGTACAGTAGATGTCAGTCATGCATCACTATGATTTTGAATTGTGCTTTTATCTGCAAATGAAATATTGTAAAAGATGCACATAATGCAGGTATATAATTTAAACAACATTTAACTCTAGCTATAAAGTACGAACATATGCTACTCAATTGACATTGACTCAGCACAATGGCTGTGTGTTTGCTTTCTCATATACCGTCACAACTGCAAGGGCAGTGTTGTATGGTGATTGCACTGATCTTCAGGGACGTAGCAAAGCATCTGACTTTGGCAGGGGGGGGAGAAACTTTACCTGAAATCTGAACATCAATGTTAAAAATCTACAGTGAAGTATAATACTTATATAATAGAGGTTTTTCTGATTGATTTCCACTGTGACACTTAAGCCTAAGAAAAGGGGGTGCGGGGAGTCCTCCCCCAGATTTTACATTTTTGAAGCTCCACCACTGCATTTCTGGTGTTTTCTAAAGCACATTTGCAAACAAATTGGATCTAAATTGACTGTATCAAAAATGGCTATCATTTCACAAAAATAACAACTTTATTAATTATATGCAAATTTTACCTGAAAATGTCAAAATTATAGAGTTTCACAGTGGGGTTTACACCCCCAAACCCTTTGTCGATCACTACGTCCCTGCTGATCTTAGATTCCTGGTTAAGTCTAATGAATGTAAACAGACCAGTTCCCTTAGAGTTCACTGAAACAGACTGAGCTTCCATTGAACATAAAAGACTATAGTAATATAAAATAATCCAGCCTGTTTTCTGTGTAAATTGTAGTTTTATAATTAATACTGTGTAAATTGTAGTTGTATAATTGTAGTTTTATAGGGGAGTTGTAGTATATGCCAGCAATGGGCTTGCTTCTTATAAATTTACCCACATAATGATATATTAAAATTCAAGATCTGTGCAAGCACGTCTGATTATAAAACAGTATTTATAAACTCACTATGTTTTATATGAAGCGTGATCAAAATCTCTTTGACCAGAATCAGAGTCCACAGCAGATATGAATAGCAAAGACAATGTCAACAATGTTTTAATATGTTATAAAATTAAATGACAGATCTATTCACAAATTTTTATAGGCCTGCCTAAACATAAATATCGATTGAAATAACAAAAATTAACCTACCGTTTGCTGTGAAAAATTTGTTCGAGCATTTCTTCCAGTGTTGCCAACTGTAAATTTGCTATTAAGTTAGGCATCTGCTAGTATTATTAAAGTCTGCCAGTATTATTAAAGTCGCTAAATATCTTTTCTGTGGATATCGTCGCCTCATGCCATGAACGACAGTTTCCGAACTAAGTCGACAATTGGATCACGTTCGACATTGCGACAACGTTCAAAGCACGTCCGAAAATTAATAAAGGCCGGTTTACACGACCAGTGTTTTGGGCACGGCACCCCTAAAAATGGGCACCCGTGCCCAAAATTTTCTGCCTTTTGGTGTGTAAACGTGGCAAAAATCGGCACCGGTGCCGCAAAATTTAAACGTGCCGAGACTTTCTCACGAAATGAAAATAATATGAAAAGTTTGTTTACACTGTTTTCCCCATATGAACACAACTCTAGTTCCCGCTTGGCAGGATAGCTTTCTGTCGTGTCAGTACTGACTTTACAATTCAATTGATATTCAGTGCTATGTCACAGCCGGAAACTTTACCCGGTAAGCGGAATAACATTTCTCCATGCATGTGAACAGAACAAAAGTATATTTGGCTAGTCGAAAAGTTTTCGCGTTAACCGAAATAACCTTTGCCCATATGAACAGGTCCTTTAAGACGAAAGGAGTTGTTTTCTCGCATAAATGTTGTGCCATCTTGTATTCACCCGCCACGAATTCGAGAGGTATGGACGCATCGAACGACAGCTATTTGCTACGACCTAGTTACTGCTCTCTCAGGGGCGTAGGAAGCGGGGGGGCACGGGGGGCACGTGCCCCCCCAAATTTTTTTAAAGGACTAAAAGTGCCCTTTTTTGTGATAAAAAGTGCCCTTTTTGTGTTGAAAAGTGCCCTTTTTTGTGAGGAAAAGTGCCCCTTTTGTAGAAGCTAATGTCGCTGTAAATACTAAATTAAAACAATAGGTGCCGTTTTTGTGTGGAAATTTACAAATTTTTTTAAAAATTAGGTCACAAACATAAATTTCGGTATGATACGACGGAAAATTTTCCTCAGGAGAAATTTCTCTCCCCCCCCCCGTCGACAACATTTCCGGGAAAAATTTTTTAGGTGCCCTTTCCGATAGTAATGTGCCCCTACAAGCCGGTGCCCCCCCAAACTCCAGGTGCTTCCTACGCCCCTGTGCTCTCTTCAGCGACGAACAGTGGTATCAAAATTTCCGAGTCAACTAGAGCAACATTCACATTCTGTGTTATTTAAATTTGTTTTTAACCTTTTTTTTTATTTTTGGCAAGTTGTAGTTTTTCGCCGCTTGCTGCAGCCATGTTGGAAAGAAGACAATTTGTTTTGCGCATGCTCGATGTCGAACACATTTTTATTTTTTTCGAAATTTGGGCACGGCACCCCTTGCTAGACGTGCCGAGACTACCTCGTGAGAAAGTCTCGGCACGTTTAAATTTTGCGGCACCGGTGCCGATTATTGTCACGTTTACACGCCAAAAGGCAGAGGTGCCGTGCCTAAAATTTTGGGCACGGGTGCCCATTTTTAGGGGTGCCGTGCCCAAAACCTAGCAAGGGGTGCCGTGCCCAAATTTCGAAAAAAATAAAAAATGTTTTCGACATCGAGCATGCGCAAAACAAATTGTCTTCTTTCCAACATGGCAGCAAGCGGCGAAAAACTACAACTTGCCAAAAAAAAAGGTTAAAAACAAATTTAAATAACACAGAATGTGAATGTTGCTCTAGTTGACTCGGAAATTTTGATACCACGTACTGTTCGTCGCTGAAGAGAGCAGTAACTAGGTCGTAGCAAATAGCTGTCGTTCGATGCGTCCATACCCACAACATTTATGCGAGAAAACAACTCCTTTCGTCTTAAAGGACCTGTGGTTATTTCGGTTAACGAGAAAACTTTTCCACTAGCCAAATATACTTTTGTTCTGTTCACAAATTGCATGGAGAAATGTTATTCCGCTTACCGGGTAAAGTTTCCGGCTGTGACATAGCACTGAATATCAATTGAATTGTAAAGTCAGTACTGACACGACAGAAAGCTATCCTGCCAAGCGGGAACTAGAGTTGTGTTCATATGGGAAAAACATTATCACTTGACAAGCGAGCTCTCGGTACGTACACAGGAAAACGTTTTGTCTTATATGAACGCAGTGTAAACAAACTTTTCATATTATTTTCATACCAAGGCGAGATCTCGCTTGTGAACTTTTCGAAAAGTTTTTTCACTAACCAGGATAACTTTTGCCCGTATGAACTGGCCCTTAAAGTACGTTCCTAGTATTGAATTGGGTTTTCCCTCGATTTTCAGCTCATATAATATTCTTCTTCGTTCCAATAAATATAAATATACAATTCCATTTCTGGCCGGCATATTTATTCTTTAAAATATACCGTCGTAAACGGAAAATAGAGGTGCCGTTTTCCGATGGGCACGCACTGAATATCAATTGAATTGAATAGATGCTGATACGACAGAAAGTTATCCCGCTAAGCGGTAAAGTTGTGTTCATGCATATGGGAAAAACATTATCCCGGTCACCGAGATCTGGCTTGTCAACAAGCGAGATCTCGGTACACGGAAAAACTTTTTGTCTCATATGAACGCAGTGTAACTTTTCATATTATTTTCATACCAAGGCAAGATCTCGTTTGTAAATTTGTCGAAAAGTTTTCTCGCTAACCGGGATAACTTTTGCCCATATGAGCCTTAAAGTACTTTTCTAGTATTGAACTGGTTTTTCCCCTCGATTTTCGGCTCATATAATACTCTTCTTCGTTCCAATAAATATAAATATATAATTCTATTTCTGTCCGACATATTTATTCTTTAAAATATACCGTCGTAAACGGCGGAAAGTAGAGGTGCCGTTTTCCGATGGGCACGGTGCCTATCATAAAAGTGTGTTTACAAAATGTTGTCGTGTAAACGAGTAAATAGCGAAGTGGCGGTTTTGGCACGGTGCCCATTTTCAGGGGTGCCGTGCCCAAAACGCTTGTCGTGTAAACCGGCCTACTGACACGACAGAAAGCTATCCTGCCAAGCGGGAACTAGAGTTGTGTTCATATGGGGAAAACATTATCACTTGACAAGCGAGAAAACGTTTTGTCTTATATGAACGCAGTGTAAACTAACTTTTCATATTATTTGCATACCAAGGCGAGATCTCGCTTGTAAACTTTTCGAAAAGTTTTTTCACTAACCAGGATAACTTTTGCCCATATGAACTGGCCCTTAAAGTACGTTCCTAATATTGAATTGGTTTTTCCCTCGATTTTCGGCTCATATAATATTCTTCTTCGTTCCAATAAATATAAATATATAATTCTATTTCTATTTCTGGCCGGCATATTCATTCTTTAAAATATACTGTCGTAAACGGAAAATAGAGGTGCCGTTTTCCGATGGGCATGCACTGAATATCAATTGAATTGAAAAGATGCTGATACGACAGAAAGTTATCCCGCTAAGCGGTAAACCGGTTGTGTTCATGCATATGGGAAAAACATTTTCCCGGTCACGGAGATCTGGCTTGTCATGCAACAATATAACAACGATAACTTTTGCCCTTATGAGCTGGCCCTTAAGTACTTTTCTAGTATTGAATTGGTTTTTCCCCTCGATTTTCGGCTCATATAATACTCTTCTTCGTTCCAATAAATATAAATATATAATTCTATTTCTGTCCGACATATTTATTCTTTAAAATATACCGTCGTAAACGGAAAGTAGAGGTGCCGTTTTCCGATGGGCACGGTGCCTATCATAAAAATGTGTTTACAAAATGTTGTCGTGTAAACGAGTAAATAGCGAAGTGGCGGTTTTGGCACGGTGCCCATTTTCAGGGGTGCCGTGCCCAAAACGCTTGTCGTGTAAACCGGCCTAAACGAGGGAACTTCGACGGACTTCGTGCAACTCTAGAGTCGGTTGACCTTTGCGGTGCAGTAGAGTCAGCAGTGGACATTAACCACGGTTGGTTGAAAACTTGAAATGGAAAGAACTATTTCTCAGTGTCACAGAATAGGAAGTTATACCAGAAGCGTAACTCGAGCAAATATTTGTCCGCGTTTTTACAAGCGATTCGTCATCAATCACGCCATCCTGGCTAGTACAACCGGCACTTTGTACCTACCAAATCCTGATAAAAACTTCCGGCTGTACTAGCCAGGATGGCGTGGCCTGACGTGAGCGAGTTAAAAATTTTCGTGGACGTCAAACAATAAGGGAAACGACTAGAGTTACGCTTCTGGTATAACTTCCTATTCTGTGTCAGTGTTGTACGCGACAGTATTCCGATAAAACCATCAGCAACGTCACAGAGTAGATAA
Source organism: Paramuricea clavata (assembly GCA_902702795.2). Classification (NCBI taxonomy): domain Eukaryota; kingdom Metazoa; phylum Cnidaria; class Anthozoa; order Malacalcyonacea; family Plexauridae; genus Paramuricea; species Paramuricea clavata. Next base: position 54,972 of record CACRXK020000100.1, read on the forward strand.
GACATACAGAGACGTAACTAGTGTACCCACTTATTTTGTGCGCATGCTCGGCAAGATACTAGATGCATGCATCTGATTGGATGACGACCTGATGACGACTCAATTTAAACTTGCTGAGCACGCGCAGTTGATCATTTTTCGCCCGGTCGCTTGAAAAAAAGTGGGTACATGATAACGTAATCTTCCGCAGTGTTTACAACGGTCAGTTACGTCTCTGTATGTCTTATCTACTCTGTGGCAACGTCAATAATCCGCCTTGGATCAACGGTGAGATAATCCACGCTATCAGGAAAAAGGAGACCGTGCGTCGGAAACTGAAAACATCGCCAACGGACGTAATGAGAAACAAGTTCAAGGCTTTGCGATCCAAGGTGAAACGATTGATCACTGAAAGTCGTTGTCAGTTCTTCCAGAACATCAGCGAAGCTCTCTTCAATAATCCCAAAAGATTCTGGTCTGTCTTTAAAATCAACAGTAACCGTGCCAGTGTTCCAGGATCAATGACAATGGGATCAAATGGATTAGATCCTGACTCGGCCCGCTCAGCTTCATGTCCTCGCGACATAGCAGAACTGTTCAACGACTACTTCTCCTCCATTGTGTCTGGAAGCGACAAAACAACTCAAACGGACAAACCATTCTCGCCAACTGATAGCAACTTGTCAGAGTTAATTGTTTCTCCTGATGATGTTCTAGCTGCATTCCTCAGCCTCGATACCAACAAAGCCACAGGTCCGGATGAAATACCACCAAGAATACTAAAGGAATGTGCTCACCAAATTGCTCCGTCATTATGTCTACTGTTTAATCAATCACTCCGACATGGCTCCTTACCAGAGGAATGGAAGCTCGCGAACATCATCCCTATCCATAAAAAAGGTGACATCTCCAACGTTGAAAACTACCGTCCAATTTCGCTTCTGTGTGTAACATCCAAAGTCCTCGAGCGCTGTGTGCTGAGAAACCTGAGAGATTATCTGATGTCCCTAATTAACTCCGCTCAACATGGTTTCATTCCTGGAAGGTCATGCACAACCCAGCTAGTCGAAGTTTTGCACTACATTGGATCCATTTTAGACTCTGGTAAACAAACCGATATAATCTTCATGGACATGTCAAAGGCTTTTGACAAGGTCAGCCATACAGCTCTGATAAACAAACTCCAACAGTATAACATTGGCGGATCTCTTCTCCAATGGTTCACATCGTATCTACGTGACCGCCAACAGCGCGTGACAACTCTTGGCGCTACTTCTTCCAAAAAACCAGTGTGCTCCGGTGTTCCGCAAGGCAGTATCTTAGGACCAATACTCTTCCTCCTGTATGTGAATGATTTACCAGACGCTGTGACGAACTCGACAGTTGCGTGTTTTGCAGACGACACCAAAATCTTCCGTAGAATTGACTCCATCACCGATGCTATGTTACTCCAGGACGACATCAATAACCTTCAATCCTGCTCCACGTCAAGCGGTCTCGTGTTTAAAGAAGGAAAATGCAAAAGTATTAGCATTACCAGACGTAGTCAACCAATCCATCATCTATATAGCATCAAAGGCAAAGAACTTGCACTTATACCAGCAGAGAACGATCTGGGAATTTGGATTGCGAGCGATCTAACCTGGTCTAAACACATTTTAGACCGGTGTACCAGTGCCAACAAACTCCTTGGATTTATAAAGCGATGTTCTGGGGAAATAAGCGACGCGAGGACCCGCCGGACTCTGTATCTGTCTTTGGTTCGGTCGGTTTTTGGTTACTCGAGCCAGGCTTGGTCGCCTCAAACCGTGACCCTCATCCAACGTATGGAACGGGTCCAAAGAAGAGCAACGAAGTACATTTTAAACCTTCCGTACTTGTGCAGTGAGACTTATCGGGAACGACTTGCCAGTTTGGGTCTCTTACCGCTATCTTACTGGCACGAATATTTGGATCTTGTGTTCTTTTTTAAAGCGGTGAACGGCTTGGTCGACGTGTCCCATGATGTCCTCCCCGAAGTCATGTCCCAAACCAGAACGACCAGATCCTCCAGTGGCAACCAAATCTCCTTCCGTCCGGCCAAATGCAAAACCTCTACCTACCAACGCTCCTTCTTTATTCGTGCATCCAGAACTTGGAACTCTTTACCAACTACACTAAGATCTCCTGACATTAATATTAGGCAATTCAAATCCGATTTACAGACTTACTACCTGACAGCCCTGAGAGAATGCTTCGACGAAGAAGATCCGAGGACATGGAAGACTATTTGTCTGAAGTGTAACACTAGTCGTTACTTACGTTCTGAACTAACTTGTTGTTTTTAGTCTCATGTCCATGTACTGTATGTTATATATTCTGTACTGTATGTGTATTTTTGTATAGGGCCCACAGTAATTGGTTTGCACTGTTGTGGTGTCCCTGCCATTTTTGTCCATGTTTATTGTCTAGATGTCTATTTGCTGTTCTGTTAAGTGTTTTTGGCAAAGTTTAATAAATAAATAAATAAACAATCTCCGTCACAACTTCACATAGTCTTACAAACATTTTTAGCGTTACATTGTGGCTAGCCCGCGAACGGGCTAGCCACAAAAAAACTGTTTAAAAGTCTTTTATGTAGTTTTTTACAAGCTTTCTGATGATGCAAGTTATATTTGTCGCGATTGAATTCAAAATTTTACATTTTTTGTTGTTAGTAGAATTTAATAGCAAATAATGCTCGTAGCATCGTAACTCTCTAAAAAAAATAGTTTCACGATGGCCCCACTTTTGCATGTTGTTCTATTCATAAAAAGATGCTACTGTGCAAAATTTGGTGCTTTTAACCCTCTTCGGAAACATCCATGCACATATCCGCCACACTACTAGTGTATCTGGCTCTTATTACAAATAAAGCCTTACCACAGAGTAGATACATACACAGAGTTGTAACTAGTGTACCCACTTTTTTTGTGCGGGTACTCGGCAAGTTACTATAGTAGATGCATGCATCCAATTGGATGGTGGCTCGTTTTAACTGCCGAGCACACACAGTTGATCATTTTTTGCCCGGTCGCCTGAAAAAGTGGGTACATGAAAACGTGAGTTTCCGCAGTGTTTACGACGGCCAGTTACAGCTCTGTATGTATCTACTCCTTAATCGGGTGTCAATTTCACGTAACTGAACAACACCCAATCAGATGAAAAGCTGGATTTTGGCTTTTTGCATGTGCCCAGACAGGGATTTGTTTCCTTCCACCTGCATTTAAGGAAGGGAAAACTATTGCATGCAAACTTGAAACTTACACGAACATGGAAGTTGAGTTGACCAGATAGATATATAGGCGAAGTGGCACAAACATTCGACAGATTTAGATCGAGGGCGCGGACGTCAAAGACGACGCGAAAAAGGCGTCAAAATGGCGTGGCATATCCATACATGGGCACAACACGCCATTTTCACGTCGTCTTTGACGTCCGCGTCCTCAATCTAAATCTGTCTATTGGTACCAGTGCAACAATGAAAGTACACAGAAGATATTTTCTTAAAAATCTTTATTTCTCAAAACAACTTAGTGTAAGTGTAATAAACATGGCAAGAGTCTAATACTCGTCTCCTTCTTCTTCGCCTTCTGCTTCAACACTGTCGACACCAACTTCTTCGTAATCTTTTTCTAAAGCAGCCAAATCTTCTCGGGCTTCGGAGAATTCACCTTCTTCCATACCTTCTCCAACATACCAGTGGACAAATGCACGTTTGGCATACATCAGATCAAATTTGTGATCAAGGCGAGCCCATGCTTCGGCAATAGCTGTGGTGTTGCTCAACATGCAGACAGCACGTTGGACCTTTGCCAGATCACCGCCAGGCACAACAGTCGGTGGTTGGTAGTTGATGCCAACTTTGAAGCCGGTTGGGCACCAGTCAACAAACTGGATGGTACGCTTGGTCTTGATTGTAGCAATTGCTGCATTGACATCTTTGGGGACCACATCACCACGATACAGTAGGCAACAGGCCATGTACTTTCCATGACGAGGATCACACTTCACCATCTGGTTGGCAGGTTCGAAGCAAGCATTGGTGATCTCTGCTACACTCAGCTGCTCATGGTAGGCTTTCTCAGCCGAGATGACAGGTGCATAGGTAGCCAATGGGAAATGGATACGAGGGTATGGTACCAAGTTGGTCTGGAATTCGGTAAGATCGACATTCAAAGCACCATCAAATCGAAGCGAGGCTGTGATTGATGATACAATCTGACCAATGAGACGATTCAGGTTGGTGTATGTTGGCCGCTCGATGTCAAGGTTGCGTCGGCAAATGTCATAGATGGCCTCGTTATCAACCATGAAGCAACAATCTGAGTGCTCCAATGTTGTGTGGGTGGTCAAGATGGAATTGTAGGGCTCCACAACAGCAGTTGAGATCTGAGGTGCTGGGTAGATGGCAAACTCCAGCTTGGACTTCTTACCATAATCGACAGACAGACGTTCCATCAAGAGGGAGGAGAATCCAGAACCCGTTCCACCACCAAAGGAATGGAAAATTAGGAATCCTTGCAGGCCAGTGCATTGGTCCGCCAATTTTCGGATTCGATCAAGAACCAGGTCTACGATCTCTTTGCCAATGGTGTAGTGGCCACGAGCATAATTATTTGCGGCATCTTCTTTGCCAGTGATAAGTTGCTCAGGGTGGAACAGTTGTCTGTATGTCCCAGTCCTGACCTCATCTGTAAAAAAATAAAGTCCAAATATCAATCCACATGCAATGCCGAGAAAATAGAAAGCATAAAGTAAAAAACCTACCAACTACAGTTGGTTCCAAGTCCACAAACACTGCTCGGGGGACGTGTTTCCCTGCTCCAGTTTCACTGAAGAAAGTGTTGAAGGAGTCATCTCCACCGCCAATGGTCTTGTCACTCGGCATTTGCCCATCTGGCTGAATGCCGTGCTCCAAGCAGTACAGCTCCCAGCAAGCGTTTCCAATTTGCACTCCGGCTTGGCCGACATGAACAGAAATACACTCACGCTAAAGTTAAAGAAACGAAAACATGTTGGTGCAAAAATAAGGTTGAAAACTTACGAAGTTTTGCAAAAAATGAACTTTAACCAGTGACAGTTTCACCTGGCCAAAACTTGCTAAATTTAGAAAGAAAGCTTGAAAAAACTTCACAAAAACATAGCAAAAGTCTTTCACTTACCATTTTTAACTAGAAAACTGCTCTAAAAACTACAAAAGTTCTAAAACTTTTAAATAAAACACAAATCGACTGGCTACAAAGTAACGAGAACCGTCGCGATTTGCAAAGTGATTACCCGTTGCTAGGGCGGGAAGCTTTGCCAACCGGAATATGTGACGTTTTATTATTCATCTCCATGGAAACTCCAATCGGATTTCGGAAAAGCGATCACGTGAGCACACAAAAATGGTAACGGTCATGATGTCGCCATTTGAAATTAAACCGGTTTTTCTTGTTTGATGATGTACGAGCCAGCGATAGCAAGCCTGCGATAGCAGCGGATATCCCTTAAAAACAAAAATGGCGGACGTTTTTCAATATTTTTATTTGTTTTGTAAGTTATAATTTTAATAAATATATAGATAATGCAGTAAAAATGGATAGAGATTTTGATGTCATTGGAAGATATAAGGCCATTGGAAGTAAATTAAAGAGGTATTATGCTCATAACAATTTTAAAAACAGGCGGAAAACATTCCAACAATCCAACCACGACTGAGTTTCACTTTCCGCACTCAGCGCCTTTTTTAATTTAACTATGGTCACTATATAGCCGGCAGTTTACTAAAATTGCCAGCTGAATAGATACTTTAATTAAAATACTCCATGGCAATTATAAAAATTTATATTCTACCTTTGAAATTTTAGTACAAATTAACCTGCTTTATGTTTATACAGACGATTTCTACGAAAGCCAAATGTTGCAGAAGCTAGCCAACAGTTTGGTAAGATAATTTATTCAAAAGGGAGGATCGTGACGGAAAAGTTTGACAATTGCTAATAATGCGATGTTGCCAAATATTTTGCTCAGTCTAAATGTCCAATGGGTCACTCCAGAAAACATCCATACCACCCCCACGGAGGAAATAGGAAGTTAACCCCCCTACCCTCTTCGGATGTCCTAATACATTTACTATTATCAGAAACAATTTTTTCTCCTCTCCCCCTCCGGACAGCAGAAATTTCTTCTGTGGGGGGAGTATGGATCTGTTCTGGAACGACCCAATGCCAAACTAATTTACTTCTTAAGAGGAATGCTGGAGTTAATGGTTTAACATTTACTTGTTGTAGAATATCTTTCAAAAACTTTGCAACAACAAGAATGTTTGCAATATGCTGGATTTTGTTGCTTAGCTAAAGCAAGGTATAATTTTTGTTTCAATCTGAATTATATGAGCCAGTCAACTTGTTTCATAATAACACCAACTTTTTATATAAAATACAAAATCTACAGTTATTTCCATGATTTTTAGGTGTGAAAATACTCTTACAAATTCAACAGCAGAAGTGGAAGCTCTCACTCAGGCAGGTAATGCCAGATGCTTTTACTCATCAAGAGGAGAGAGTGCTGACCATTGAACTATAAATAAACTGGAAGGCTAACTCAGGGGGGGAAATTGAAGCCAGTGCATTTTAGTTTTTCTGAGTTATGAGCAGAAATACTCAACACTGAACATTGGGCTATATATCAAATTGAAGCTATTGAAAAACACTATTTGGTGTAGAAATTTCAAGACTTTAGCTAAAAGGGAAATATTGAAAAACTACAAACATAATTACCGATAATTTGCCGTTTTGCAGTTGTTTTCGTATTTTTAAAATATTTTTCTTTTCGCTGAAGTCTTGAAATTTCCACACCGAATAGCAATTTTCAATAGGTTCAATTTGATATATAGCCCGACGTTTGGGGTCAAGTATTTCTGCTCATAACTCAGAAAAACTATTTTGGCTTCATCAAATCATAGGCCTTCATCATAGCAGTTAGCCTTCCAGTTTATTTATAGTTCAATGGTGCTAACACTCAATGAGTTAAATAGACCTCCTATATTTGTCTAGTTAACTCATTAACCCTACTTTATTATTTTACTCTGTCTAACGGCAGACCATTTTACTTGCCAAGGGAAGAGTACTGTGGCTGCAAAGTGGGTTACAGTGAAAATACAAAAAGTGTCCCACTTCCGCTTCTGTAGTTTGTTGTGATTTACTGTAATTTGTTCTGTTTTTCTGTAGCGATTACCGATTTATCGGCAAATACTGCGATAAAATTTAAATTTCGTTCCTTTTATGCAATGAAACTAACGAAAAATGTATTATTCCCCTTTGCTACAAATTATCATATTTAAAAATAGAAAAAACTAAGTTTTATCGCGGTATTTGCCGATAAATCGGTAATCGCTACAGAAAAACAGAACAAATTACAGTAAATCACAACAAACTACAGAAGCGGAAGTGGGACACTTTTTGTATTTTCACTGTAATTGAGTGATTGTGTGGTATTCCTTTTAGCGAGGTTGTTTTTACATGCTGAACAAGAATCACTTCATCTGAAGTGCCCAATGTTTCAAGAGCATTTAACTGAAGCAATACACTGCTTTAACCAAGCCATAAAGGTATATTGTATATATGCCATATCGTTTTACTGTACTTTATCTAATGTCAGACAAGTTTATACCAAAACAATTCACAATGATTTTGTTTGCTGTTTAGCTTCACTGTATCCATGGCAACCTGAACCTTGCAGCGTGTCTATGTTTGGAGTTAGGAAACACTCTTAGTGTAAGTTGGATGACATATTTGATGGTATCTAAACTGGCATACTACATTCGATCTTCATATGAAAGTCAAGCATTCATTGTTCAGAAACAATTTGTCCGAAACAAATTAAATAGAAACAAGCTGTCATTAAAATGAAGCTAAGAGAAAGTTTGTTAAATCATATGTTTCTAGGAAATGAGACAATATTCAGAAGCTGTTGGTTATTTTCAACAAGCATCAGAACTACAGCATAAGGTATGTTCAACACTAACTTGCCTTTCATTGAAACACATATGCTGTCACTTACCATTGAATTAAGCCTGCTACTAGAGGTTGTCAAGGTAGTGTTAGGTTGGGTCCCTGTACTTGAAAAACTCCTGCTTGGTTCTCTCCAGTCTAATTATAAAATTACCAATTAACTTATCCCTGGAGACCTTTATGATTTAGGTTGTAAAACCTGGTGATTCACCCATTGAGCACTCTCACCTTGATGAGTAAAATTGTCTGGCATTAGACAGAGTAAAAAAATAAATAAGGGTGCATTAGGGTGTAATGCAACTTAATGGGCACCTGGGCAGATTGACTGCCCATTGAGCTCCAGCGCTCTTCCCTTTGACAAGTGAAATTGTCTGGTGCTACAGTAAAATAGTAAAGTAGGGTAAACACAATCTTAAAAGGTCTGTGTCAGTGTAGGTAGTGGCAATAATAAGAAAGTTTCAGATTGATAGGAATGCAACTACCTGAAAAATACAAGGAGAACTTTATCTTTGTTCAATCTAATATATTATTCGAACTGACTAAATAGAATGAAATAATGTAAGTATAGTCTATAGGGGTCTTAATTAAAAAGCCTAATAGGTTTCTAGAAGGCTCCTAGCCTATCCAAAACAATAGAAAAATAAATGTAAATAACTAGATATTTTTTACGGCCGTAATAAAAAAACAAAAAAACAAAAACGCAGTCAAACTATTACGGCGTACTAAAATATATATTGTTGTTGTACACCAGACACCATTGATTGCTTTGAACTCTATGAAGTTAGCAGCTAAATGCAAGTTAAACATGGGTGAGTTACATTTTAAAATATATTTTCACACAGATTAGTTTTCACTCGGCTATTGAAGTACAACTCGGGTATATTTTAAAATGAGTTAAGAGCAAACTTCAAATCGTATGTTGAGGTCAACTGTTAGCTCTTTGAGGTTAGGACAATTTGCACATTAAGATTAAAGCACAAATGGGTATATAATTGCATGTTGACTCGTGTTACATTCTGAACCATCAGAGTAATATTTTTTTTCTGTCACTTGCATGCAGGTACAAATAATGGCAAGCTACTGATTCACAGTAAAAATTAAACATTTGATTATAAGATAGATTGGTGTGTGACTCATGTTACAACAAAAGGACATGAGGTAACACCAACCTAACTACTTTTTAATTTCTTCGGGAACCATAGGAAAGAGAAACATACAATGTCTATCAAGTAACAGACTATATGTTAGGCAAACTACCAACACAAAGAAATTTTATATTTTGGATTACAATACTAAGGATTGTACATGATACACGTGACTCATGTTACGTATAAAATACAGCTTCATATTTCACTTCAGAATTGTTTCCAATAGCTTCTGAAAATTCTTGACAACTTTTTTTTCCAAAAATGTTATCACTACCATGGAATTACCCAAATGAGCTAATTAGCTGTTGAAAAGTTGTAGAAGTTATCCTTGTATTGTTGTGTATTTCAGGTGATTATGATGGTGCTTTGGCGTTGCTGACAGAGATGGTTTACTTGATTCATGAGCGAGGTAGACGTGTGTTCTTCTCACAAGCAAGTAGGGTTCTTTAATGGACCTATTCCCTAATGAACAAAATTTTGATCTAGACAAGTCTAAACAAAACTTTCATCACAAACTTCGCAGGGCTATATTATCCCCATTTTACAACATTTTGCAACGAAACTTTTTTGTGATGCTCTTTCAAGCTGTGATGAAATTTTTGTCTAGACTTGTCTAGATAAAAATTTTGTTCATTAGGGAATAGGTCTATTATCAAATATGTTCATGTGTTTAATTATCTTTCTAGGTAGTAATTTACCTGGGGCCTCAGGAAGCAATCAAATACACGGTAAGAAAATGTCAGGATTTTAAAGCCTGGTTTAAACTATCAAAGTTTCTGTGATGTTTTCTCTGATGTGACATTGAGTCAGTTCCCTCGGACATTTCTTACAAATCCTTCAAAACTCAGAATTTACCAATGCAAAATCCTACTGTGATCACAGAAACTTTGATAGTGTAAACCAGACTTAAAAATTAAAATGTTGAAATTTAAAACATGCCTGCAAGTGGCATTTGCACACTTTTGTGCGATGTACTCTTGGAAATAATTTTGAACTGTCTGGGCCAGTGTAGGCCAATAATAACAAGCTTCTGCTGTTAGGGATGCAACTACCTATCTAGACTTGCCCAACTCGCTCGCTAGGGACCGCGCGTAGCAAGAAGGGAGCGCTTGAGAAAGACGGAAGCGAGCGACTTGTGTCACTTGCCTGATTTTGAATCTTACTGAAAAATTTGGCGCGAAAATCAATTATGACATAGTGGGCGTTCACCATGTCGATTTCACTAGTTCATTATTGTTTTGTTCATAATAATAATGAGCATTCACTGACGTCACCGGAGCACAAATGCACCGGTGAATTTGGCGCGCTTGCGGGTGACAAAAGTCCGTCGCTTCCAGGAACCACGAACCGCGGACTTTGGAAAGTCTACTACCTATCAAGTACAAAGCGAAATTCGTTGTTTCGAGCGAAGGCAGTGGCATCTCTGCCAACGAAAGCTTGTTACTATTGGAAATACTCCGTTGGAAGAAAGTAACATGACGTCTTTTGTAAACTGGGAATGTTTAGCTGGTTATGTGGATATCTTGGCTGAATGTGATGTCACTATTGTCCTAATTCTACTGCTGTTACAGGTAAAACTCTTTGCTAGTTTATTCTATTATAATCTTGAACGGTTTTGTGGCAGTGCAGCAGGCCAGCCCATTGTACACCAGAAATAAAAGCCCACAGAAAACGTTTCTACATTTTGTTACATTTCATAAAGTTGTGTGATTGACTTGCAGCCAACACCACAGAAGATTCGCCCTGAGCATGCGCAAATGTTGGAGAAATACGCTTGGGAATCCAATGGAACAAGCTCACCTGGTATGGAATATTTCGAATACAAAGCAACTCCAACAATAGTAAACAGTTTTCAAAATTTTATAATCCACTTAAATCTTTAGCACATAGCATTGTGGTCTTCAGTTGTTTCTTATTTTCTGTAATTTAGTTGATTATCTGAGTGAAGATCTCTTTCTGCTATTGCAATCTGTTGTGGTAAGTCATTGACCAATCGGAAATTACCGATTATTCATGCTACAATCTACCCGATACCGATTTAATAATGACGTCATAGTATCAGTCGACCGAGTAAAGGTGAAGTCATTCATGTTGATTTTTTAACGATAATTTCCAAAGTAACATGTTACTGCAACCAAAGATCACTAAAACCATTAATAAATTTCACGCTTCACGCATTAATTTAACATATTGCGTTAAAACGGTATCAACGTGGCCCGCAGTTGCGGTCACCCAGCCGTGGTCATGTACTGTATTTCATTTTGTACGTTTGTTTTTGTCCTGTAATGTACTGTTTCACTCGGTAAAGTTTATAAATTAAAAAAATTAAAAAATTAACTTGCAATGCATAGAATTTTTAAAGTGCGTTTTTTCTCAACAATCGGTTTTACACAATTGGAGTATAGACAATTTTACCGATTCCGATTGTCTACCGATAAGGCAAAAATTGGCCCGATGCGTCGATCACTAGTAAGTATCATCACTGGTTCTATATACTGAAGACGCAATGACGCATTATCCATTTGGATGAATTTGGGCGAACATTTGTAATCTTCAGTATAAAGACGGGAACATGAAGCATTAAACGTCTACACGAACTATGTTCAGGAGTATGCCTTAAGTGATGAACATGTTACTCATGATAGTTCTTCTAGATGCATAGTTTGTCTTGTAACCGTTTTTATGAAGAGATGTTTCCTCTTCGTCTGATACCTTTCTTCTTTACACTGTACAATACAACACTGCTTCGGTCAAGTTTGAAACCTTGTGTTCTATTAACTATGTTACAATGCATGTTTAGATGTCGTGCCAAGCTAAAGACGGAACTGCTCTACAAGAACTTGAAAAAGATCTTTGGTAAGTTGAAAAATATGGCAGTCCAAATCTACAGCAGCCACGTTGGCAGTGATGGTTGTTTGACTTGTTTCCATCCAGAAATGTCGCTGTCGTTATCTTCTTCATGTCGGCCCATCTTAGCTGATAAAAATGCCGCTTGCTAAAAAGTTTGCATATACTTAACATAACTGTTAAAATGCCTGTCTGGACAGAATGTTCTATTGTCTTTTCATCATTTTCATAAAAATCCCACTATTCTCCGTGCCAGCCATAATTCAGTGATTGGAATGTTCCATTGTCATTTCATTGCCTTGTCATCTACTCACTCATTGTTTTGTCTTTTACTGTTGGCGTTTATCTGAATAGCATATACATTATCTGTGTTGTTATTATTGGACTCAAGGGCTTGGCTCTATCGCTCTACTGTCCTAGCTTGTACATACATGAAAATCTCGCATCTTGTCAACAAGATGTGTTCCATCAGGCTTGTCAACAAGAAAATGTTAATAATCTTGCAAGCTTATCAACAAGTTGTAACAATGCTTATAGTCTCAAGTTGTTACCAAATCGTCAGTCATAACTTGTTAAAACAAGAACGATAACAACTTGTAACAATGTGTTAATTTGTCAAATTGTTACAAGTTATTCTATTTGTTGTTCTAAATGCTGAGATTGCGTTTTTAACTTTACAGGCCATATTTCAATGGAATTCAAAAAGAGTTGTTGTACAAACTCGTTATTCAAATGACAAATTAGAATTATGTTGTGAGGACGTGTGAATACTGAATACCTCACAGATAGACGGATAGACATAGGAAAGTTAGGGAACATACAGACAGTTACCCAATTCGACTGGGCTTTGATCATTTAAACGAGCGAAACATGATTGATATACCTGGTTGCAGTGAACGAACAAACTTTGGACTTTGTATAGTTATTATATCAAGTATAACTAATGCAATCTTTTCAAAATAAATATGGCAGTAACATTCATAATACTGTATTAAATTTATACTGCTAAAAAAACTAAAATAAATTGTAGTCTCTGGTTTGCTTGTTTGTCCCTCTGCATTAGCCTGCATGGCAGGCGGTTTTAGGTATTTCCTTTGCCTCCCTACATCCTCGTACGTTCATACTTCATGTAAGTAAGTTGTTTGTAAGTACTTAATTTAAGGAGGCTCTGCGGACGAGAGAATGTTGCAAAATATTTTATTTTATTTATTTAATTTACCCAAAAATAGGAAGGGCGCACCGACAGAGCCGAAGCTCCAATAACGGGTTCCCCGCGTGAGTTGTAAAATACATAGAAATATTGTATACAAAGGGTTAAACACTAAATAGTGCATCACAACAAAAAAACAACAAAAAGGTCATCACATAATATAAGGGCGTTCAGACTGAGTGCCCGGCACTGGTGCCCAATGTTCAAAATGGTTCACAAAACATGTTGAGCACAGTGCCGTTGTTGAGTACTACCTCTAGAGGTAGTGCCCGTTCTTGGGCACTGTGCCCAATTTCATTTGAAAGCGTCGTGTTCAAACTGGGAGCCAAAACAAGTGCCGGGCACCAGTGCCGGGCACCCAGTCTGGACGCAGCCAAAGTGTTAATGAGTGAATCCATGCAAAGGACGAGCTTTGTGACATTTGACACAAACAGTCTTGTATGTGTGCGGCAATTCTGGGAGTAAACATTAGAAGTTAATAAAAAATAGTAATTAAATAGACAACCCAACATTCCCACCGTGGCCAGGCATATTTTTCAAGCCTGCCCGGTGTGGATATACACTCAGAGTAACATCACAAGCATCTTATACACCTGAGTACATTATACCAACACAGCAAATTTCACGGCGATTACTGTTAGATTACACTGATATCGAAGGAACTAGACTCAGTTCCGAAATATTAGGCCTGCACGTAAAATAAATTCCTTGATTCTCATCACTACACTTTGAAAATGTCGAAGAGGCGGGAGGTTTATATTTTATATAGTTCCTTTAAAATGCAATGAAATTTCTTTCAAGGTTCTGTTTGTTTGAAATTGGCAGTTTAAAATGGCACTAAAAACCCAATATAAGATATAAAAAACTTAACTGCATGTCTTGAAATATTTTGTCGGGCGGTACATTTATATTGTATATAAATAACAAAATATAAAAAAATTTCACACGGCTCTGAAAATACAGTCGGGCGGTGATGCGAATCAAGGAATTTATTTTATGTGGCCTTAAAAAAATAAAAAAACAAGTAAAAATTAAAAAAAAAAACGCCCGCCCGCCTCTGAAAATTTTGAGAGTGTAAAATAAATTCCTTGATTCTCATCACCGCCCAACTGTATTTTCAGAGCCGTGTGAAAATTTTTTATATTTTGTTATACAATATAAATGAACCGCCCGACAAAATATTTCAAGACAGTTAAGTTTTTTATATTTTATATTGGGTTTTTAGTGCCATTTTATAGTAAACTGCCAATTTGAAACAAACAGAACCTTGAAAGAAATTTCATTGCATTTTAAAGGAACTTCGCATTCAGTTCAGGGGTTCAGTCAATGTTTGTGGAGAAATATGTTTATTTCGGTTTGTGACACTTCACTTTGGAAATCGCAAAAATATTAAATGTTAGGAATTATTTTTTATTTATTGAAGCTTATTGATATATAAATTATATAGAGAATAATACATGGTGCGCGGAAATACCATATTTATTTCGAGTGTTGAACATGATATCTCACGTGTGAGCGAACCGAACGAGTGAGATATCATGTTCAACACGAGAAATAAATCTGGTATTTCCAAGCACCCATGTATTTTTCTGTTTATTATATAAAGGACAGTCTTTGAAAAGCGATAATTTGTACAGAAAAGCGATATTTGAAAAGCGATAATTTTCACATGTGAGATTATCATAAATAATCTCAGTTCTCACATGCGAGATTATCAGTTTTATCAGTGCTCGAAATCTCTATAAAGCACTATACTTTATATAATAAATAAATATAAAATATAAACCTCCCGCCTCTTCGACATTTTCAAAGTGTAGTGATGAGAATCAAGGAATTTATTTTATGTGGCCTAATAGTATTTTTTTTTTTGGGGGGGGGGGGGGGGGGCGATTAATTTCCACCATATCGGTGATATATTTGTACCTATATATATATATATATATATATATATATATATATATATATATATATATATATATATATATATATATATATATATATATATATATACTACTGTATATATAGTAGAGTTCACTGATTTGTACTGATGTTTGCAAAGGCCGCCATTTTGCTATAAGAACCTTGTAGCTATGCTTGTATTATTGCATGCATGTATACCCAAGACCACGCGGCGCTCCTATCGATCAGTCTATGATCAGTATATATAGCGCGAAGGTCTGAGCATGAGAAAAATTTCAAATATTATACTGTTTTAAGCTGTAAAACAAAGAGATTTAGATAAAAAAAAACTAAAAAAAAAACTTCAGAGGCGGCAGAAATCGAGAGGCGGGGCGGTGACGCTAACCAATTTTTTTTATTTGGCCTTACTGCAATGGATGTCACAATTGTCGACGAGTTGTTCATCAATCTTGGGGATCCAGGGAAATTTCAAATGATTTCATATTTTTTCCTGGTAACAAACATGATATTTGCTATAGCTAATCATTTGAATGTCGTATTTTATGCGGCCAAGACCCCACACCATTGCAAACTAAATGTGAATCAGACCTTGCAGGATTTTGTTCCTTTTGTGAGACACAGTAAATATGAAGAACAATTAGATGGATGTCATGTTTATACAGCATTGAACAGCTCTGAGACGGAGCCATGTCGCAATGGATGGACATATGATTTAAAACATGGAGAAAAAACTATTATCTCGGAGGTAATTGCATAAATTTGTATTTTAATATTCATTCTTCCAAAGTTAGCAGTATTTTCCATCCAGCAAAGTGGCAAATTCTCCCTATCGTTTCTTTTTGGATTTTTTTTATTAATTTGGTTAGGATTGCGGTTGGGTTAAAGTAGGTGTAGGGTTTGGGTTGGTTACATAGCCGTTTAATACCTCTTCCAAAAATGATGTCAGGTTAGGGAGCTGTTAACTTCACATTTCCTTCATGGGGATGGTATGGATGTATTCTGGAATGACCCAATAATACCTATTTCTGCAAACGAAAACCTCCTTTAACACTCGGACAAGAAACAGGATATTATTTCATAATCTTGGGCTGCGCCAGTGTTGTTATTGTGCCAATATTAATAATTATTGATTGATAGGGATACAACTACCTGAAAAATACAAGGAGAACTTCGATGTTCTGAGCAAAAGCCCTTCATCCTTCGGCAGTCGACTTGTGGCAAGTCCGACAGAAATCCGTTTAGAAATCAACAGAAATCAGATTAGAAATCAAGAAATCAGGTTCGAATTCGCGTGATTTCGAAATCTCGTACGCTTCATGTGGCCGTGTCGGCTATGGTCGGACCCCTCTGGCAAGTCTACTAACTTTGTGGCAAAGGGCCTTCACTCGAGATGTCAAAATTCTAGTATTTTTCAGCTAGACTCATTCTAGTATTTTTCTAGTATCTTTCAGCTATTTTCACCTATCAATCCAACATTTTTTTATGCTGTATTTCTTCTAGTTTAATCTTGTGTGTGATGATGCATATAAAAGTGAACTGGCAACAACAATATACTTTGGTGGTGTGATGGTCGGTTCGTTATTTTACGGATTTCTTGCAGATAAATATGGTCGAAAGCCTAGCCTCGTAATTGCTCAGTTATCAGCAGGAGTTCTTAGCTTTGCAATATTTATATTTAGAAATTATTATGCATTTGTCATCTTACGATTTTTGCTTGGTATTCAAGTCCAGGTAATGAGAGGATGATGATTGCAGTTTGGTTGTGTGTGTGTGTTTATTTTCTGGAAAGTATGTCAGCTTGGCTATGCAGCCTCGTTTCACAACATTATAGGTTTAACTGTCACCTATATAAATATAAGACTGTACTTTCCGGAACTTGGGTGTAATTGTGAACTAACCTTTTTTATTTTAAATGCGAGAGGTGTAATTTTAATTTCACTCTTCTGATTCATCTAGGCTTTTATTACATTATCTATTGTGTTAGCTATGGAGCTATTCCAGACAAAGCATCGTGCAAGAGCTGGCGTCTTTTTTGGCATCATTGCAGTATCTGGGGGTGTAGTGTTGGGAATACTGGCATATTTCATACGAGACTGGAAATATATTCAACTAACTCTCTCTTTCTTTCCATTCATTCAACTACTGTTTTTATGGTAAGTCAATCACTTGGAAGGTGAAGGCTATGGGCTGGCATGATCCATGTGGGCCTCGCCTTTGCCGACAAAGTGGGCCTGGCAGACATGTGACAGGGTTGTGGTTTATGATAACAACTTAAATTTTTGATAGGTATTCTTCAATGTAATTTTAATATCTATTTTGAATGTTTCATTTTACACAGTGTATCAATATTGTAACTGTTTTGAACAACTAAAGGACAAACAAAATCAAACAATTAGGCCTTTGGTAATAAAATCATGTTCAATTTGCACTATATTTACACTAGAGCAATGGAATGGCAATTCACCTGATTTCAAACCAGATTCTGGAGTCTGGGCAGGTATTTTATGTTGAAATTGTGCTGACAGATATAACATTTGGGGGTTAGACACCGCCCTGGACCCCTCTTTGCTACACCCCTGTCTGTCATTAATGTCTCTTCATCATTTTTCAGTTTTGTTCTAGAGTCCCCACGCTGGCTGATTGTGCATAAACAATTTGATAAAGTGGAGAAGATTGTTCACCGTATAGTTTCTTTCAACAACTTGCCATATCCAGAGCAAGTCATGCAAGGAATTAAAAACAACAGCAGCCAGTATCAAACAACACCAGGTCAAAAGGCAACTGTTTTAGATCTCTTTAAATCTCCGTCCTTACGACGGACAACTTTCATCTTAATTATCATATGGTAAGTAGCAGGACCTTTTTAACATGGTAGGCTGTAGTTGACAGAGCCAAAAGGTCCTAGACTGGAACCCCACCCAATAATTTTTACGAGAATGGCTTGTGCAGGAGCGCCAGTAATATCCAATCAACTCTCATGCAACTCTTGTTCTTGTTTGACCAGGGTTTTAGTGTGACGCCTGCAAATTATTATATAATTTTTTCCGTAGGTTCACCGTCTCTGCTGCGTTTTATGGCTTGGCGATCAATATTTCGTTCTTGTTTGGTGATAAATACGTCAATTTTGCGATAAGCGAGGCAGTAGATATGTGTGCTGTCATATTAATGTTCTGGGCTGTCCCAAAGTATGGATACTTTATGTCCTGAGTTTGTTTCTTATTTCATGAATTCTAACTAAAGCTCTTTGTGTTAAGGTTTGGTCGTCGTATGCCTTTGACTCTCGCGTTCTTTATTTGTGGAATGGCGAATGTTATTTCAGTCATTACAATCACTATTGAATCAGGTATAAAATTTCAGAGTTGTTCCAACTGTTTCATCTCCTGGCCCTGGGCATATATTGGCGGGACAATAAGGGCCATTGCATAGACCATTGGCATTGTATTATGTTTTGCCGTAAATACATCACGATAACGCTTGATTTAAGTCAGAACGGCAATATTTTTTCGTTATTTAGATGCAACGTGGGTAAAAATCCTAGGAACAGCGACTGCACTTCTTGGAAAATCTTGTGCAGTATCTGCATTGAATACGTTACCAACTTTCACTGCTGAACTTTATCCTACTGTTATACGGTAAATGAACTGCGTTTGAATGCGGTTGAAATGTACATAATTCTTGACTGGCATGTAGTAAAACACTGACTACCGGAACACCGGAACACCACCTAACCCTAACCCCAACCCTAACCCCCAACCCTAACCCCAAACCCTAACCCCAAACAAAATGGTGGTGTTCCGGTGTTCCGGTAGTCAGTGTTTTACTACATGCCATTCTTGACTGGTCTGTGCCAATGTGGGTAGTGCCACGCCCCGGTAGTGGCATAAAAAAAACTTTGGATGGATGGAAATGAAACTGCGTGAAAAATACAAGGAGAACTTGTACGTTCAAGCTGCAGGAGTTAGTAACGACGAAGGGCCTTGAATTACTCATGAAGCAAATATTGGGGGCGGGGGTTGTTACATCCGGACTCTAAAATTCCGTAATAAATTTTACTTTGTTATTATCTTTTGTATGTTTTAGGAATGTGAGTCTGGGTGTGAATGGTGCTTGGACAAGAATTGGAGGGATGCTTTCACCCCAGATATTTTTACTTGTAAGTTATGGAAATAAAAATGGAAATTATGGAATATGGGTGAAACAATACGATGCTGACTGGCGTGTACACACGTAAAAATCTCACAACTTGTCAACAAGATACAAGCTTGTCAACCAGTTATAACAATTCTGTATTTCATCAAGTTGCTACAAGTCACTCACAACTTGTTGACAAATTGTTGAAGTGCAGGACGATAACTAGTTGTTGGAACAACTTGTAACAACTCTGTTCAGCTCAGCAACAAGTTGTCAACAAACCATTGACGACACATCCTGTTGCCAAGTTGTTGGGACAGCATTGCTACAAGTCTGCTGCAGGTTTGTTACAACTTGTGCGTTTTTACGTGTGTAAATAAAGTGTGAATTTTAAACATTGACCTAAAGTTTGCAACTTCCTTCTATAGGGTGCATACACAGCTACGTATGTCCCATATTGCATTCTGGGCGTGATATCTCTCACGAGCGCTTTCTTAATATTACTGCTGCCTGAAACACATAATAAATCATTGATGGATACCATTGACCATGTCAGAGGAGGAGTGGAAAGGAGGGACGAAGATGATGGGAGTTCGCAAATGGCGGAGGAAAAGGAAGCGTTCTTTCATGAGGAATCTTCAGTATAGTTGTTGTCGCGATATGATCTGGATATGCCTTCAGTGATGAACATGTTACTCATGATAGTTCTTCTAGATGCATAGTTTGTCTTGTAACCGTCTTTATGAAGAAATGTTTCCTCTTCGTCTGATACATTTCTTCTTTACACTGTACAATACAACACTTCTTCGGTCAAGTTTGAAACCTTGTGTTCTATTAACTATGTTACAATGGATGTTTAGATGTCGTGCCAAGCTAAAGATGGAACTGCTCTATACTGAAGAACTTGAAAAAGATCTTTGGTAAGTTGAAAAATATGGCAGTCCAAATCTAGAGCAGCCACGTTGGCAGTGATGACTGTTTCCAGCAAGAAATGTCGTTATCTTCTTCATCTCGGCCCATCCTAGCTGATAAATTGCATACACTTGTTAAAATGCCTGTCTGGACAAAATGTTCTATTGTCTTTTCATCATTTTTATAAAAATCCCAATATTCTCCGTGCCAACCATAATTCAGTGATTGGAATGTTCCATTTGATTGCCTTGCCATCTACTCACTCATTGTTTTGTCTTTTACTGTTGGCGACTATTTTACTGTTTGCGTTTATGTGAATAGCATATACATTATCTGTGTTGTTATTATTGGACTCAAGGGCTTGGCTCTATCGCTCTACTGTTCTAGCTTGTACATACATGAAAATCTCGCATCTTGTCAACAAGATGTGTTCCATCAGGCTTGTGGCAAGCTTATCAACAAGTTGTAACAATGCTGTTAGTCTCCCAAGTTGTTACAAAAGCGTCAGTCAT
Organism: Paramuricea clavata; assembly: GCA_902702795.2. Classification (NCBI taxonomy): domain Eukaryota; kingdom Metazoa; phylum Cnidaria; class Anthozoa; order Malacalcyonacea; family Plexauridae; genus Paramuricea; species Paramuricea clavata. The sequence goes on from CACRXK020000100.1 coordinate 75,646, forward strand.
AACTTGTTAACAAGAACGATAACAACTTGTAACAATGTGTTAGTTTGTCAAATTCTTACAAGTCATTCTGTCCTAAATGCTGAGATTGCGTTCCTAACTTTACAGGCCATATTTAAATGGAATTCAAAAAGAATTGTTGTACAAACTGGTTATTCAAATGACAAGTTAAACATGTTGTGAGGACATATGAATACCTGGAAACAAACGGACAAACAGACTTTGGTGGGCAGACAAATGGACAAACAGACATTTGTATAGTTATATAAAGTATAACTAATGCAATCTTTTCAAAATAAATATGGCAGTAACATTCATAATACTGTATTAAATTTATACTGCTAAAAAGACCTAAAATAAATTGTAGTTTCTGGTCTGCTTGTTTGTCTGTCTGCATCCTCGTACGTTGCATACTTCATGTAAGTAAGTTGTTTGAAGGCTCTGCCACAGAATGTTGCAAAATTCAAAGTTCCGTCATAGGTTCCGTGAAATACAGCTATGGATGTCACAATTGTCGACGAGTTGTTCACCAATCTTGGGGATCCAGGGAAATTTCAAATGGTTTCATATTTTTTCTTGGTAACAAACATGATATTTGCTTTGGCGACTCATTTGAATGTCGTATTTTATGCGGCCAAGACCCCACACCATTGCAAACTAGATATGAACCAGACCTTGCAGGATTTTGTTCCTTTAGTGAGACACAATTTAAAATATGAAGAACAAATAGATGGATGTCATGTTTATACAGCATTGAACAGTTCTGAGACGGAGCCATGTCGCAATGGATGGACATACGGTTTAAAACATGGAGAAAAAACTATTATCTCGGAGGTAATTGCAGAGATGTGAACCCTAAGTAACAAAAATGCGGGTGATATATAATTTTTGACATGACGTCATTTTTTGTTGTTGAGAAAATTGATTGGTGATTTATAAAAGCCTTGCTAAGCCCCATATTTCTAACTTCCATAGATATTTATATTCTTGTTTATGACAAAACAGATGTATACAAACGTCTTAAGAGTTAAGTCTAGTTGAAGTAGTCAAGTAGATGTGCGCATGCATACACTCTACCAACCAAAAACAGAACAACGAATCAAGAATCAGAAGACAGAATCACAGAATGCGGGTGAATTGCTATAAAATTTGCTAATGCGGGTGATTTTATGTGCCAATTTTTCCGCGTGTGATGATTCCAAAATGCGGGTGTCACCGACTCAATGCAGGTGAGTTCACATATCTGTAATTGCATAAATTTGAATATTAATATTCATTTTTTCACTTAATTGGTTAAAGTCAAATCTGAACTTTTATTTTTTTCTCTACCAATTTTCGGGTGATGGCCATGTTGACAAAAAACCCTTCCTGTTTGCATCATCCCATCAGAATCAAACCAGAGAAATGGGTCTTTCCAGAAATGTCCACACTCCCCCCACAAAGGAAATTTTTGCTGTCCAGAGGGGGAAGGGAGAAAAATTTGTTTCTGATAATAGTAAGGGGTACTTATTCACAGGGGAGGAGGGGGGTTAACTTCCAATTTCCACCATGGGGGTGGTATGGATGTTTTCTGGAATGACCCAATACCTATTTGACTATTTCTGCAAAAGAAAACCCTCCTGAACACACAGACCAGAAACATGATATTTTTTCTTATAATCTTGAACAGTCTGTGCCAGTGTTGTTATTGTGTCAATAATAAGAAAGCTTTGGATTGGTATAGTGATGCAAGTACCTGAAAATACAAGGAAAACTTTGATGTTTTGAGCGAAGGCCGTTTGGTTACTAACTTTCTGACAAAGGGCCTTCACTTGAAACGTCACAGTTCTTGTATTTTGCATCCCTATCCATCCGACATTTTTTTTTGCTGTATTTCTTCTAGTTTAATCTTGTGTGTGATGATGCGTATAAAAGTGAACTGGCAACAACAATATACTTTGGTGGTGTCCTGGTTGGTTCATTAACGTACGGATTTCTTGCAGATAAATATGGTCGAAAGCCTACCCTCGCATTTGCTCAGTTATCAGCAGGAGTTCTTGGCTTTGCAATATTTATATTTAGAAATTATTATGCATTTGTCATCTTACGATTTTTTCTTGGTATTCAAGTCCAGGTATATGAGATGATGATGGTTGCAGTTTGGTTGTGTGTGTGTTTGTTTTCTGGAAAGTATGTCCAAGGCAGGAAAAAAGAATTTTCTTCCTGGGAGCACAAACTGGAGACAAAAATGTCCTGTAGACCAACGAAGTATTTTTGTGCTAAATCTGCATGTGCATAAACATATAGTGTTCTAGCTGACCATGGTTTTAAATTCAAGGAATAATGTCTGTCAACCATATGTTCAGTGGCAGAAATCTTGGTCGGGGGGGGCGGCCGCTCCCCCCCCCCACCTTCACAGAAAATTGATGAATTTTCGGAAATTTTGGCCTAAAAGACGGCTAAAAACAGTCTTTTTGAGTGCAAATGGGGGGTATGTCGGAAATTTGAAAGTTTTGTCAGAAATCTAGAAGGCTTCCCCCCCGCCCCCCCACCGGAAAAAGTGAATTTCCGCCACTGCATATGTTGTTGCGCCCATAGTGGGACATGGGTGTTAATTAAGGTTTCCTTCAAATTTTCAATAGGAAATCTTCATTCAAACTAATTTCCTGCAGCTGTTTAACATTTCCTACAAGCAGCTAGTGCTCACCTATTTTTTCCAGCCCTGAGTAATGCCAGCTTGGCTATGCATGCAGCCTTGCTTCACAGTTGAGATATTAGGTTTTACTAGCTGTCACCTGTTTGGCAGCTTAGTATCTTTAAGAACTAGCTGTCATCTACATGACTTAATACAAGGCTCTAATAGCCAATTAGTGATGTACTTTCCAGAAGGGTGTATTAATTTTTTTTATTTTAAATGCAAGAGGTGTAATTTTAATTCCATTCTCCTGATTCATCTAGGCTTTTATTTTATTATCTTTTGTGTTGGCTATGGAGCTATTCCAGACAAAGCATCGTGCAAGAGCTGGCGTCTTTTTTGGCATAGTGGCGGTATCTGGGGGTGTAGTGTTAGGAATACTGGCATATTTCATACGAGACTGGAAATATATTCAACTAACTCTCTCTTTCTTTCCGTTCATTCAACTACTGTTTTTATGGTAAGTCAATCACTTGGTTCACTTGAAAGGATGGTGAAGGCTATGTGCTGGCGTGGTCCATGTGGGCGTCGCCTTTGCCGACAAAGTTAATATCTATTAAGAATTTTTTATTTTACACAGTGTATCAATATTGTAACTGTTTTGAACAACTAAAGGACAAACAAAATCAAACAATTAGGCCTTTGGTTATAAAATGATATTCAATTTGCACTATATTTACACTAAAGCCATGGCAATTCACTTTGATATTTCAAACCAGATTCTGGAGTCTGGGCAGGTATTTTATGTTGAAATTGTGCTGACAGATATAACATTTGGGGGTTAGACACCGCCCTGGACCCCTCTTTGCTACACCCCTGTCTGTCATTAATGTCTCTTCATCATTTTTCAGTTTTGTTCCAGAGTCCCCACGCTGGCTGATTGTGCATAAACAATTTGATAAAGTGGAGAAGATTGTTCACCGTATAGTTTCTTTCAACAACTTGCCATATCCAGAGCAAGTCATGCAAGGAATTAAAAACAACAGCAGCCAGTATCAAACAACACCAGGTCAAAAGGCAACTGTTTTAGATCTCTTTAAATCTCCGTCCTTACGACGGACAACTTTCATCTTAATTATCATATGGTAAGTAGCAGGACCTTCTTAACATGGTAGGCTGTAGTTGACAGGGCCAAGGTCCCAGGCTGGACCCCCACCCAATAATTTTTATGAGAATGGCTTGTGCAGGAGCGCCAGTAATATCCAATCAACTCTTATCAACTCTCAAACAAGTCTTGTTCTTGTTTGACCGGGACATGAGAGTTGAGAAAACTCTGAAGCAAACTCTCGCTTCTCAACTCTCATCAACTCTCATGCAACTCTTGTTCTCGTTTGACCGGGACATGAGAGTTGAGAAAACTCTGATGCAAACTCTCGCTTCTCAACTCTCATCAACTCTTATGCAACTCTTGTTCTCGTTTGACTGGGGCATGAGAGTTGAGAAAACTCTCATGCAAACTCTCGCTTCTCAACTCTCATGCAAACTCTCGCTTCTCAACTCTCATCAACTCTCATGCAACTCTTCTCGTTTGACCGGGACATGAAAGTTGAGAAAACTCTCATACAAACTCTCGCTTCTCAACTCTCATCAACTCTCATGCAATTCTTGTTCTCGTTTGACCGGGACATGAGAGTTGAGAAAACTCTCATCAACTCTCATCAACTCTCATGCAACTCTTGTTCTCGTTTGACCGGGACATGAGAGTTGAGAAAACTCTGATGCAAACTTTCGCTTCTCAACTCTCATCAACTCTCTGCAACCCTTGTTCTCGTTTGACTGGGGCATGAGAGTTGAGAAAACTCTCATGCAAACTCTCGCTTCTCAACTCTCATGCAAACTCTCACTTCTCAACTCTCATCAACTCTCATGCAACTCTTGTTCTCGTTTGACCGGGACATGAAAGTTGAGAAAACTCTGAAGCAAACTCTCGCTTCTCAACACTCATCAACTCTCATGCAACTCTTGTTCTCGTTTGACCGGGACATGAAAGTTGAGAAAACTCTGATGCAAACTCTCGCTTCTCAACTCTCATCAACTCTCATGCAACTCTTGTTCTCGTTTGACCGGGACATGAGAGTTGAGAAAACTCTCATGCAAACTCTCATCAACTCTCATGCAACTCGTATTCTCGTTTGACCAGGGTGATACTTGCAAATTATTATATAATCTTTTCTGTAGGTTCACCGTCTCTGCTGCGTTTTATGGCTTGGCGTTCAATATTTCGTTTTTGTTTGGTGATAAATACGTAAATTTTGCGATAAGCGAGGCAGTAGATATGTGTGCTGTCGTGTTAATGTTCTGGGCTGTCCCAAGGTATGTCCATGCAGATAACCTACAGTATATATTATATTATATAATACCTGGCATATTTCATGTTTAATAATTGTTAAGTATATCATTTCAAGTCCATGAGGCATGACTTATTTCCACTTTGTATGGAATTATAAGTGATGAGGAATTTTTAAATTGAACGTTTGTCTCCTCGTCTGCTGTAGCTTTAAATGTAGTTCTCAAATTCTGAGTTTCAAAATGGATTTTTTATGTCGTGAGTTTGTTTCTTATTTCATGAATTCTAACTAAAGCTCTTTGTGTTAAGGTTTGGTCGTCGAAGGCCTTTGACTCTCGCGTTCTTTATTTGTGGAATGGCGAATGTTATTGCAGTCGTTACAATCACTATTGAATCAGGTATTACATTTCACGGTTGTTCCAACTGTTTGATCTCCTGGCCCAGGGGCATCGGCGGGACAGTAAGAGTAAGGGGCCATTGCATAGACCATTGGCATTCTATTATTTTTTGCCGTAAATACACCACCGTAATGCTTGATTTAAGTCAGGACGGCAATATTTTTTCGTTATTTAGATGCAACGTGGGTAAAAGTTCTGGGAACAGCGACTGCACTTCTTGGAAAATCTTGTGCAGTATCTGTATTGAATGCGTTAACTACTTTCACTGCCGAACTTTATCCTACTGTTATACGGTAAATGAACTGCGTTTGAATGAGGTTGAAATGTACTCTAAAATTCTGTAATACATTTTACTTTGTTATTATCTTTTGTATATTTTACTTTTAGGAATATAAGTCTTGGTGTAAATACTGCGTGGACAAGAATTGGAGGGATGCTTTCACCCCAGATATTTTTGCTTGTAAGTTTCCTTGCGTTTTGTGTTTCATGGTCTGGAAATGGAAATTATGGAATATGGGTGAAACAATACGATGCTGACTGGCGTGTACACACGTAAAAATCTCAACTTGTCACAACAAGATACAAGCTTGTCAACCAGTTATAACAATTCTGTTATTTCATCAAGTCGCTAGCTACAAGGTTGTCACTCACAACTTGTTGACAAATTGTTACAATGCAGGACTATAACAAGTTGTTGGAACAACGTGTGACAAGTCTGTTAAGCTCAAAACCTTGTGGCAAGTTGTTAACAAGCCGTTGGCAACTTGTCAACAAGCTGGGAACAAGCAGTGCGAACACATCTTGTTGACAAGTTGTTGGGACAGCATTGCTACAAGTCTGCTGCAGGTTTGTTACAACTTGTGCGTTTTTACGTGTGTAAATAAATTTGTAGTGTGAATTTTAAACATTGACCTAAAGTTTGCAACTTCCTTCTATAGGGTGCATACACAGCTACGTATGTCCCATATTGCATTCTGGGCGTGATATCTCTCACGAGCGCTTTCTTAATATTACTGCTGCCTGAAACACATAATAAATCATTGATGGACACCATTGACCATGTCAGAAAGGAGGTTGTGGAAATGAGGGACGACGATGGTGAAAGTTCGCAAATGGTGGAGGAAAAGGAAGCGTTATTTCATGAGGAATCTTCAGTATAGTTGTTGTCGCGATATGATCTGGAAAATGTCGTGGTCACCATGCTTGCCTTTCAAGCTGGGAGACCCGGGTTCAATCCTTGCTTGGACCTAGACTTGCTCCAAGTCTCTCTTTGTGGACATCTATATATTGTACATCTATATTGTACGTTACATGACGTAACGTACAATATAGATGTACAATATATACACAGCAAAACATAACAACATTGTTACAGGCTGGCGTTTTTTGCTGTGTAGATGTCCACAAAGAGAGACCTGGAGCAAGTCTAGCTTGGACCTTTACTCAAGGTCTAAAATAATTGAGAAGAAAGTGCTACCTTTACATTGATATCAGTATATAGTTAGACTTTCGCGTTTTCTCTGATAAGGACGTTACATCGTAGCTCGATTCCCCGTATCGACTTTTCAATAGCCTGTTGGGAAATTTGCTCACAAATGGGTGAGAAACTCCTCGAGAAACTCGATAAACAAAACTGAACCTGAAACATTACAATGGTCTTGTTACTTTGGTCAACTCGTGCAGGATCTCTATTCTACTGCATGCGTGTGGTCGTGTCAGGCCATCTAACAGAACATAAAGACTTTTTAAGTTTTTGGTTTACGAAACACAAACAGTGCTCAATAGTCAATACCATATAGATAGAGCGTAATATAATCGTCAGGTGGAATCCTTATATGAATTGCCACTTGACGATTCTTGTACGGATGAAACAGACTGTTTGGGTTTTTTTTGAGGTAAAACGAAAAACTATATGAAAGGAGGAATGATCTAACAACGAAGTTGTTCCAGAAAATAGTTGTAGATTCATCTCACAGGCTCCATGGCCATCTGCCTTCCCGTTTAGAACATTTAAACATGGAACTTAGGACACAACATTTATTTAATATTAAATTCAATACTAATCTATCTAGATATATGTATAGATAGATAAATAGATAGATAGATTTATAGATACATCTATCTACTCTGTGACCTGTATGTACGTACTCTCAGGCGCGAAACTATCCCCTTTTAATTTGGGGGGAGGTGTCTGCTAGAATTGCCCTGCAGCAAAAAATTTTTTTTGGCCACTATTTCTCCCAAAAATGTTGGCGGGGGGGGGGGGTCGAAAAAAATTTTCAGGACATTTAAAAAAGGGGCGAAAAAATTTTTCCGGACATAAACCAATTAATTAAGGGTCAAAAAATTTTTTGCGGACAAATTCCTGTTAAAACATGCATGAAACCCTTATTCTGCAAATTTAGGTCTATAAATTCTATTCAATTCCCTCTGGAAGCTACTTCATAACTCTACATTTGATCATTTAAAATCTTTCATTGCCCTGTCAATCCAGATGATTTGTACTTTGGGGGGTGTCACACCCCCCCCTCCCACACCCCCTCAAGTTCCGTCCCTGCGTACTCTGCATTGTGATGCAGCCTTCGAGTGTTGTATGTAAATGATTTTATTTTAAAAATCAAACCGGTCAAATACTGAACAAAATATAATAACTATTTCAGGGCATTTTTTAACTATATAACTGGGGGGGGCCAAAGCCCCCCCCAGCCCCCATGGTGGCCCCCCCACTCAACCATTTTGGCCACCCCCAGTCAAAGTCCCTTTTCTCTAAAATATAAGCAAAACATTGAATTTAGAAGGAGGTTTGATAGTCTAGAAGGGAGGTTTGATATTCTAGTGAATCTTATGTCCTGTCTTTTATGTTTAATAAATACCTTGTTAGATTTTAAACATTTCCCAGGCAGTGGATTGCATTTCCCAGACCCTATAGAGTTTGAGTTGTTGGACAAGTTAGTGACCGCAGGGGGCAACAGGCCCTCAACCATGTGTTTTATAAGGGGGGGGGATAATTTTGGCCCCCACCAAAAAAAACCAATTTGATTTCGAAACTAGAAGTATTTGAAATCATATATACATATAATCAAATATCTGTAATCGATATTTTGATAACATTTCTCGTAATAATCCATCCTGACTCGCGGATATCGATCATAGACTCACAAATCATAATGAACGAATTAATGAAAGGGCCAAACAAAAGACGTATAGAAGACTTTGAAAATGCCATTTCCGATGATTTAGAGACGCAAAATTTTCAAAATTTTTCCACTGTGTGCCAACCATGGTGGCGCTTCGACTGGGAGTCGGGAACTCTAAGTGTATCAAGCTGGCTCCCTAAGCGGCAGGTACAAAACGCAGGTTGCAGGTTGGAATTTTGCAGGTTGCGAATTTTGCAGGTTGGAATTTTGCAGGTTGCGAATTTTGCAGGTTGGAATTTTGCAGGTTGGGGATTTTGCAGGTTGGAATTTTGCAGGTTGCCAGGAACTTTGCAGGTTAATAATGCAAGCTTAAAATTACACCACTTTTTTAGTATTCTAGTATAATTTAGTTGTGCATTTATTCAGAGTCTGACTCCTTGTCGGCGCCTCTGCTCTAAGGCTAGTGGCCATCACCCCTGTGAAAACATTCAAAATGACCAGATTGGCTTGGACCTACAGGGAGACGAATGCAGGGCGTAGGAAACGGGGGGCCAGGGGGGCCAGGTCCCCCAAGTTTTGCCAAGTGCCCTTTTTCCGGGAGCAAAGTGTCCTTTTTTGTGTTAAAAACGTTTTAAGGATTGCCTTTTTTTGCCCAAAGCGCACTTTTCGAAACTTGAATTTATGTTATTTTCCGGAATATTTTTTGGCGAAAAATTTTGTTGTGCTTCTGGAAAATTTTTTTCATATTTAGTAAAATTGGATATATCTGGAAATATTTTTTTGGTTTGTTCGGAAAAAAAATTTGAGACCTCCCCCCTTCCCACCCCGTCGCCAACATTTCCGGGAAAAAATTTTTAGATGGCCTTTTTTATTCGGAAACTGCCCCTCAAAGCCTGCCCCCCAACTTTTAGAAGCTTCCTACGCCCCTGGACAAAAGTTTTGATTGTTGCGAGGTGCCTACATGATCTGGCGGCGTTTAGGGAAAGTACATTTATTATGCCGAGGGGGGGGATGAAGATGTTAAGGGGGGGCTCCGAAATATTTTCTGGCATTAAAGGGGGGGCTCTGAAAGTTCTTGATATACTGAAGGGGGGGCTCTAAACTTTTCAAAGGTTTGACCCCAGCAAATTAAAGTTAAAATTTTTACATCAGTTTCAGGTAAAATTTGCGTAATAAAGTAATTATTTTTGTGAAATGATAACCATTTTTGTAAAATACAGTCAATTTACATGCAATTTGTTTGCGAAATTTGCTTTAGAAAACGCCAGAAATTCAGTCCTAGAGCTTCGAAAATGTAAAACTTTTCTGGGGGAGGACCCCCCGACACCCCTTTTCTCCCAAAACTTAGTATAAGAGTGCCAATCAATCACAAAAAGCTTTATTATAATTATTACACGTATAATCCTCTGACATCCCCCCCCCCCACCCCAAACGTCAGATGCTTTGCTACGTCCCTGCTACGTCAGATGCTTTGCTACGTCCAAGATATCCTTAGTCTGCTCTTCTAAATGGATACATGAAATCACCTATAGCTTATTTTAATTTTTTTTGCGCCAGGTTTGTGAAGTAATTTACGCGCCAAAAAGCAAAAAAGCATATACAATTTGCAAGAATGATATGTTCTATGTTTATGGGATATTTCGTACAAACGGGATGGAAATTAAAGCATACTGGCACTTTTGCATGCATTTTTGACAGGCATGCAAAGACATTTGCAACAGATGCCGGGAGATACGTTGGGTGGGGGCAACATACTGTAAGGTTCCAGCACATTACCCTGATCCAGGAAATCCTGGCCACTACATGAATGTGTTCAAGACTCCGAATGCGCTCAATGATGGGCAACAACGACTTGTTGATAATTCCACCCCTAGAGCCAATTTAAAATGTTTTAAAGACGGTGCCATTTCATCTGGCGCTAGTGAGATGAAAGAAGCAGCAGATCGGTAGTTTTGTTAAGAAGAAGAACTGAGTAGCACTTGAGTATATCAGACATCTTGAGGAACTGCAAATTGTATCTATGATAAGAGAGAATTCCGGATTGTACTCCTTCGATTCCGAATTCTAGAGAGGACGGGGGGGGCATTGAAAATTTTAAAAACTTCGAGGGGGGGGCATCGAAATTTACCGATAACCTCAACAGGGGCCCTGTAAAAATATGAGCTTTTTTCAAGACATCTTCATCCCCCTCCCTCGGTGTAATAAATGTACTTTCCCTTATACTAGAATGTTGTTAAAAGTTAACTACTCTCGAGTAATGATACGGTAATTGGGGGCTTGAGTGGTCTCATAAGTGGGTGCAGAGGAGAGACACCTCATTCAGGCATTTTCTGAACTGCCACCACGTCATGTAGGCTCCTCGCAACAATCGAAACATTCGTCCCCCTGAAGATCCAGACCAAACTGGTCATTTTGAATGCATGTTTTCACAAGGGTGATGAGCAGAGGCTAGAAACATGGTAGCAGGATAGGCTGATATCAAAAGCGGCGACAAGGAGTCAGACTGCAATAAGTACAAAATAAAATTATACTAGAATACTTTATAGTAGTGTAATTTTCAGTTTGCATCATCAACCTGCAAAATTCCTGTCAACCTGCAAAATTCCAACCTGCAAAATCCCCAACCTGCAAAATTCCAACCAGCAAAATCCCCAACCTGTAAAATTCCAACCTGCCAAATTCCCAACCTGCAAAATTCCAACCTGCAACCTGCAACCTGCAACCTGCGTTTTGTACCTGCCGCTCCCTAAGTGACGGCCAAGTTGTGGTATCTACATAAACATACTATGCAAGTACTTAACTGAAGGTTCAGTCTATCTACAGCATAATGTAATGCTGTATATCCAAAAATCTGTTTCAGAAAATGCAGGGAATTGCAGTCATAGGGGTAGAAAAATACAAAAATTTTCTGGGGGAGAAAACCCCAGACCCCCAATAATTTGCTAATAATCATTCATTTTTTAAAATCATGCAGACCTTTATTATTTAATCCATGACAAACTGCAAAGAATGAAGATATTATCATATTACCCATACTTTCCTGCAACTTATCCAATATATTGTTAATTAAATACACCTTCGTCCATTTAGTACTACTGAATTCTAAATTTCCACATACTAAAAATGCTGTATTCTGACAATAAGAAATCTGTCAAATCTTCCCCAAAGTCCAGGAAATGGCATTTCAGAGATTCTAAATTTAAAAATTTCCTCGGGCCTTCGGCCCTCGCTTTCAGCCCTCCCAAACAAAAAGAGCTTCCTAAGGCCCTGCTCTCCAACCCCCCCCCTCCCCACTATTAAATGCGATACCACACTAAACTTTTTGTTACCAACAAACCATCTATCATTGCTCCACACTCGGTATAGTATGGTCCCTTTTTGTAGATGGCCCCCCCACTGACGAATTCTTAAAAAATGCCCTGAACTATTTGAACGACAATAAGTCGAGAAATATTCCGTGAGTTGCTAAAAGCAGTATATAAGTATTTGCTCTTACAGAGGGTCCTGAAGGGGGGGTCCCAATCCCATTTCCCACCCAATTTTGGCAAAATCCCAGTCCCAGTTGGATTTTTATTAGAAATCCCAGTCCGAGTTATTGAAATCCCAGTCAATAAAAAAACATTATTTATCGGTAGAAGAAACAGTTTTAAGACTTTTTAAGCCACCGTGTGTGCAAGTGGCGGACACTTTATGAAGTATTGGGGGCAGCTCGTGCCGAAGGCACGGAAAATTTTTAAATTTGAATCCCGGAAATGGCATTTGCAGCATTCTGAGACACGCATAATCATAAAACCCAGAATTTCGGGCGCCAGAGTATGCCTGTTCGCAGAAAGTGCTGTGAATAATATAGTTAACAACAAAAATCATGACCAAAGACACCAAAAACGGACCAAAATTGTATTTTAAAATACTTAAAACGTAGAAAAAATGGGAATTGACTCGCATTACCTCAATCCCATTCCCATTTTTGAGGACTTCATTTCCCAGTGGCCAAATCCCAGTCCCAGCAACCCAAATCCCATTTTCCCAGTCTAAAAATAGATCAATCCCAGTTCCCATTTTACCCCTTCAGGGCCCTCCTTACAATATTGACCGTATGTAGACGTATTAAACAGTTTGATAATATCTTTCATAAAGTTTTTTTTTTATACTATTAGGGGCCATTCACAAAGGATGTCCCAGCCGAGGATCAAATTACCAACAGCAGCCAAAGGCAAAGAAAACCCAGACCTCTCAACTTTGCAGAGAAATTAAGAGTGAGATTGGGGATGTGGATGACCCCTTTGTAAAAGTCCGGGGGTCTGAAATGGCATTTCGTACATGATGAGAGTTGGTGTTGGGGGGGGTGCTCTGGTGCCGACTACCAAGTTGTGTTGGTCATGTGTGCCGCCCGCCCATGAACTACTGTATTTGAATTGTAATTGTTGTTCACAGTTCACTAGGGCTAGGGGGGGGGGGCACCCCCCAGTAAATCCATCCCTGTTTGTATATTCAGTGTAACACCTCTGTGTAACATTATTCTGCAGTGTATAAACATTATTCATGTATGATTATTCATATGTCATCTGTGACTCAATTTCCATTTTAGTAAATGACATACTTTTTTGTAGTTTCCTAGCAGAAAGATAAGGCTGACTCCTTCACAGAAGTCACCAGTGAAAAAACATAACTGGACCTTTGAGGAAAATAAAGCTTTGATCTAGTTATGGAAAAATTTTGTCCATAATAAAATATAATAACAACAATTTACAATATCCTAGTAATCTATGTCACTGTTATAATCGTAGGAATCCATAATAAAATATGTAGGGATCCATAATAAAATAAAATCAAATCAATTTACAATATACTTCTTGTGTGTGTTGGTGTTATGTACTCAGGTGAATATGATGTTTGTGATGTTACTCTGAGTGTGGACTAATATCCCAAAGATCGCAGGTTCGATTCCCACCGTGGTCAGGCAAACTTTTCAGCTTGCCCGATGTGCATGCACACTCAGAATAACATCACAAACATCAATTTACAATGTAGGGATCCATAATAAATTAAATATGTTGGGATCCATAATAAATAAAATAATTTAAAAATATTCTAGTAATCTATGTCACTGTTATAATTGTTTCTTGGGTCATCTCTGTCCCATGGTCCACTTTTCACAATCAACAATGCTGTACTGTGGAGTAATATCCACCAAGCACACAGAATTTATTGGTTGTAGATCACAGTTACATCCAGTTTGCCCTTGTAAATTTATTGGTTGTAGATCACAGTTACATCCAGTTTGCCCTTGTAAATTTATTGGTTGTAGATCACAGTTACATCCAGTATGCCCTTGTAAATTTATTGGTTGTAGATCACAGTTACATCCAGTTTGCCCTTGTAAATTTATTGGTTGTAGATCACAGTTACATCCAGTTTGCCCTTGTAAATTTATTGGTTGTAGATCACAGTTACATCCAGTTTGCCCTTGTAAATTTATTGGTTGTAGATCACAGTTACATCCAGTTTGCCCTTGTAAATTTATTGGTGACAGCACACTGTCCAACTCTTCATTAACAGTATCTGGATCTCGAGGTTGAATTGTTTGAGAAGGTGGGGATGGCAGAATATTGAAATCCCACAAAATAACATTCTCAAAGATAAAAGATTGTCCTGTTCCATCTTGCCCGAGATCACTGAGGTCAGAGAACTGCAACATATGAAAACAATATTCAGTTTAACAAAGTACAATATTAAAGTAGGGCACATGTGGGGACAGTGTGACTCAATGGGTTAACTAGACACATGGGCAGATAGGCCAGCTGCCATTAGACAGAGTAAAACAATCTGGCATGAGACAGAGTAAAATAATAAATGGTGCAATTAATGTGACTCATTTTAATAGTAATAAAATACCAAAGTAATCAAACCTCTATGATCAAACCAAATGAACAGTCTAAGCTTCTCTAACTTAAACTATTTTAGCTCTATATATGCTTATATTCAAAATGGAAAGCACAAATATTGACATATTGTTACCAACATTGGCTATAAAAATCTGAATCATAAAAAAAACATTGTGTAGGTACATTGCCTTTGTATTCGCTTTAACGATTAAAGCAAACGACTTACCCTAAAAGCACAACTGGAATGTATCTCTATCAATGCTGGGCTATTGCAATCGGCGAATGTTTCATCAACTTTTAGAGACAAATAGACAATTAAAATAGCGATTCTTCTGATATGCAAATTATCCAGAAAACTGATGTGAATCTCACGGCATTCAAAACTGAACACACGATAACCCATGGGAACCAACAGCGTAGGCTCTGACGATACACAATGAACAAAAAGAAGATCGTGTCCTTCCAAAACTGAAGCTTTATGGCGGTGGTCGGCTTTACAAAATCCGCCATATACTAATCTCACTCCTGTTGTTTTGATAGTGAAGGTCAAGCGAACAATGAGCACCCGCTCGTGGAAAATCAATAATATATAATTATTTGGAATAATCGCAATGCATCACGGTATAGTGACCACTCCTCCTCTGGTCGGGCCGTATATGCACAGGAGGCCCAGGCTCGATTTGCCCGCGCCCGCCTGTGCCTTCCTTATAACGAGGGAAGGAAGGAAACATTGAGACCAAAATAGCCCAGACTGGCATATGTCACACGAAACTATCCTCGATTTTTCGCCTTTAATGCATTTCTTTCACAATTAATCGATATCCCCTGCAAGAATGATACCGTATAACTCTCAAACCAACGATGCTTTAATCAAAGCGCTTAAGTTCGCTCTGAAATCCGTGAGGGAATAACAAAATTCGCCCAAAATATATCCGCGTGCCGGGTTTGCTGGACAAAAAGCGGAAGTCGTTGAACAACTCAAAATACACTCGGGGGGGGGGGGGGGGGGGGGGGTT
>CACRXK020000100.1:91445-120713 GCA_902702795.2 Paramuricea clavata
TCAAGTTTTCTCCACTGGCACTGGGAAGGGGGACAGTACTTGGAACAGTACTGTAATAATTTGATTATTTGAATCAAAACAATTCACAAACGTTATTATACTGACTAAACTTCTTAAATTTAAATATTTAGATTTGCACTGGTTTCACCCCGACAACATTTGTTAATTGTTTTGATTCAAATTTATATTACATTACTGACTACAGAAATTTGAAATGTTTGTTGATTTTCGTTGTCCAATCAGGGTTGAGTGTATTTTGAGTTGTTCAACGACTTCCGCTTTTTGTCCAGCAAACCCGGCACGCGGATATATTTTGGGCGAATTTTGTTATTCCCTCACGGATTTCAGAGCGAATTTAAGCTCTTTGATTAAAGCATCGTTGTGTTGAGAGTTATACGGTATCATTCTTGCCGGGGATATCGATTAATTGTGAAAGAAATGCATTAAAGGCGAAAAATCGAGGATAGTTTCGTGTGACATATGCCAGTCTGGGCTATTTTGGTCTCAATGTTTCCTTCCTTCCCTCGTTATAAGGAAGGCACAGGCGGGCGCGGGCAAATCGAGCCTGGGCTTCCTGTGGTAAATCGTGGGAGGTACGTTTGACATCCAGCAACTACGTGTAAAAGGGTTTCAGGGTTTAAGCAGAAGGAGCAATCAGAGTTGGACAATATTCCCCATTTAGTAAGGTTTTTACGAGTTGGAAGTGAGTTATTAATGTAACGAATGGTGAAGTTATAGATGTTCTTTGGGAGGTTTGATTGGGATTTAGACATAATAATAATAATAATAATAATAATAATACTAATAATAATAATGAAAACTTTATTAATAGAACATTTATAGTTTTATATACAAAAATTGGTAATTATTTATAGAAAATAGTTACTTTAACTGTTCATAATAATAATAATAATAATAATAATAATAATAATAATAATAATGAAATTATTGTCCTAATACCTATACCAATTAACTTTATATATTAATAATAATATAAAGGTTGCTAAAATCATTAAAAATCATTAAAAAACGTCCAATAAAAAATTGTTACTAAAATCATTAAAAATGTCCAATAAATAAGGTCCAAAAAGGATCAAATTAATGGATCCTTGCCGATATTGTCTATATTTCAATATCAATGTCCCCTGGGTTACAGTGTGCTCTTCTAAACATTCTTGAGCCTCGTATGCATAGCAGCGCCGATCTAAGGATTGAAAACGATATCTTTGCTCTTAACCACGACATAGTCCTCGAATATGTCTCTCCTTTCTTCTCAGCAAGTAGCTCAGCTAGTCGACAGTGATACCTCAAGCACTCCTCTCCCATTCCACCAGTTGTGGTAAAGACTAATGGTGTAAATGTTCCCTGTTCAATATATGTAACCCGGTTGTTGTACATACGTTTCCTTTCATTCTCGCGTGGATAGGATAGATGTGTACAGGAGTTAGCATTTGGGTGACATACCCTTTGCCTCTCCCAAAAGCCACGTGAATGTACGTCAAGTCGATCGTCAAGTGAACGATTTGCGCCTGGGTTTAATGGTTCACCATTTATTTCTTGTAGGATAGGTTCAATCTGAACATAATTACAAACAATGTTTAGAAGTTCAGCTTCTAAATCCCGTAATTGGTTGTGGCGTTGAATAATAAACCCCCCTCGACCGCATATCATAGCATGGTCTACGTTGAAAGGCACTCCACATGCGCAGTTTGATGGGATATCACTAAGTGGCCAATCGTATCTCAGCTTTAAAGCATCCTTAAACTCTCGCTTGTTCAAATTGAAACCCATATCTGAAATTGGCACAACTTGTAGCCAAGCAGAAGCTCCTTTTTCTGATGCAAGGTCTTGCATACGTTTTGATTTTGGCGATACTGAGTTGATAATAAGATCAGCTTTCTCTTTTGCGATTTCATTTTTTCTCTTGCCTTGCTTTCCATTTCAGTGCTTGTACGTCCGATTGGTCAGGTAATTCATGCATTTGTGATTCAATTTGACGTACCAGTGGACCTGTTACTTGTATAGAGGCTGCGTATTCCTTCGTTGCTTCATGACATGGATTTGGAATTCCAAGACCACCATTTCGTATGGGTAAAGCCAGAATGTCACGTTCAAGCTGGGTGCATTCATGATCTGTCAACGGCGGTAGAAAGATGTTGGAAATTGCATTCTCTAAAGGTTGTATCAAATCTTGAATGTCTGGTAATGTTCGGAGAAAATATGTCCATCGGCCGGTGTTTCAGACCAAACGTATATACTGCGTAGCTCGCCGTTGAGGTTGTGACACCGCAAATTTGGCTAACTTGGTTACTTCTTCTAACCATCCATCGACTTTCTCATTAACATATTCAAGCAAATATGACCGTGATCCCACAGCTGCTCCTAGATGTTTCCGTCCTTGCGTTGTTATGTTAATTGTTGTTTCCCCAAATGACCCTCTTGCAATATTTTCTTTCTGCGGTTTTACGATCAACCAACATTTCTCACCTTTTGGGTAATAACCATAATCAGGCCCGATTTCAGATAACGTATCCCACCACTTATTTACCTCTGTTACAGACCCTACACCACTTGCATCGTCTGCAAACCAGCACTGCTTGGCAGAACTTAAAACATGGAGGTGTGTGATGAGTGGCTGAAGACTAATTGCGTAGATGGCCATTGACAAAGTGTCACCCTGTGTTGTTCCTTCCGAAAATTTCAACTCCTGCCCACCCACTACAAACAATCGTGACGGTAGTCTGTACGTGTTGATGGCGTAGACTGCAATAGATGGGCAGAGGACACTGGAATTATGAAGGGCAGCAGCCCTGTTTAAGGCATTAAAGGCGTTGGATGCATCAATCAACAAGACCGCATCTGTACCATCTGCATCAAAAGTATTTCGCATAGCATGGACTGCAGCCTCACTTCCCGCCGGTTGACCTGCACAAAGTTGAAGTGAGCCGCTTACTTCCAACACCTCTGGTTTAACAATCTTCATCACACACTTACTGATACATGATAATTCTTCTTAGCACTTCTCCAACACCGATGGGTCTAACGGCTCCTTCCCTTTTGTCTAAAGGGATTAGACGACTTGCTACCAAAGCCTCGATTAGAGTTGGATCAACAAATTCAGTACACAGAGTCTTTGTTAAAGTGCCTAAGGCTTCACAAAGGGCGGTGGAGGATTTTTGAAGGATTTACAAGCAAGTATCCTCTTGAATCCATTAGCATCAACCCCGGAAGGCCCTCCAGAACCTTTCGTCCTCAAGGCAGCCTCTCTTACCATCTGACCATTGATTGTAATAAATAAACTTTCTATTACTTCTTGCACTGGCCCACGAAGAAGAATGCCAATTTTCGCTTCTTCTGCTTCTGGGTGCTTTTGTCGTAATTGAAGCATGACGTCATTAGATAGGGGTAACACGCCACCATTACCCTCCTCGCTCAAGAAACGCATTGCTGAATTTATTTGACCTTCCATAACGAGCTTGGCAAAGATTTTTGCTCTGTCTGGAGGTTCTGATTTCTTACTCTTTCCAATGCGAGCTTGAATCATTCGCCCTTCTCTTAGCAGCTTATCAATTTGACCATCTTTCCACAAGGCCAAATGCTTCGTCAGACATTCTTTATGATCTTTCGCTTTAGATTTTGGCCCTGGTTTTTGCAGCCCAACAGCAAGGAGTACAAAGACAGCTTTCAGAGCAATATGTTGTTGTTCAGATTTACTGTTCCACTGATTGACATGCGTTGTTAATTGATCAATAATTTCTTTCTCTATCTTTCCATATGGTACAAGAAAGACGTTCTTTCTCCATAAGATAATTTCTTCATATGCTTTAATAATGTCAGATGATTGGGATAGAGATAGATAGAGATAGATCGTTTAGTCACCGTTGTCGCAAACCGATGACGTCATGAACTCTGTTTTAGCAACGTTTAAAGGCGGTTTTCCACAAGGCGAAATTTTTCGATCGAACCGAAATTTCTATTGTTCAAATTCAAAAGATTTCTGATTAGTTCCATCTGAGTGCTTGTAAGACAAAAGAAAATTTCGTAAAAGTCGTAAAAAATTTTTCCCGGAATTTTTTTCGACGGGGGGGGAGGTCAAAAAAATTTTCCGGATTAATAGAGTCAAAAAAAAATTTCCGGACTAATATAAGCATATTCAAAATTTTTCGACCAATATAAGCAATGCTTCCGATTTTTTCACCGCAAATGTAACTGAAGTTTTAAAATTGTTAAAAGTGCGAACCATTTCATTAATTTGAACATCTTCGACCATCTTATATCCCAAACTTTTACCAAATTTTTCCGAGTTTTATCTTCAATTTTAAGCAAATATCAATTCCATTTTGACCAACTTTGGGCAAATATTAGTTCCATTTTGACCAACTTTGACCAACGTTTGAATTATTGGGGGGCGGGGTGTTACACCCCCCACACCATCCCTATAGCGACGTCCCTGTCAACATCGCGAGCCCAAAGCTTGGAAAGTAGAATTTCATGGTCAATGGTGTCGAAGGCCTTCTTTAACTTATCGATGAAAACTACACTGTTTAAAAGATCCCTGTCGACAATGACACACCAATTATTGGTTGTTTCCAGCAAAGAGGTAAGAGTGCTATATGTGTGTCTAAAACCAGATTGGTAAGAATATTATTAATTAACTGATTGGATGTTAAAAAGTGTAGAATTGATCATAAACAAGTCTACCAAACACCTGAGCAATCGCGGAGATAATTGAAATCGGTCGATAGTACGTTGCTAAGACCACCCTTTTCTCCACTTTTGAAGATGGGGAACACTCTAGCCATCTTGCAATCGTCTGGGTAAATTCCATAGAAAGAGAATGATTATAAATGGCCGTCAGCGATGGGAACAGGATCTCAGCAGCAATTTTCAAAACCTGGACAGGATCGAATGTTATCAGGGCCAGTTGCTTTATTGGAATTTACAGCTTTAAGACAGTGGCGTAGCCAGGGTCTAAACTTTGGGGAGGGGGGGGGTTGCCTAAATGTTTATGGCATTTGAGGTGCGAGCGCCAAATGCGCGAATAATCTAGGGGGATCCGGGAAAATTTTGAATTTTTACATGCTATTTCACGTATTTTAGGACGAGGTGTGAAGAAAAGTTACAACCACAAAAAGCCATTTTGTTAGATCAAAAAAAAAATTTGTCAAACATTGTACTGTACACACAAATACAACAGGCTACAGCAAAGTAGCACGATGTCCTACGGTTTTTGAAGTGGAAATTATATTGTAATAAAAAGAATGAACTTTGAACTTTGACAGCTGTTATGTGCGTAGATTCAAGTTCAAATGTGCTTTCAACCACCATAGGCATTTTTTACTGGAGTTAGGATTCAAGATAGGGAACACTACAACTTTTATTGGTAAACAGAAGAGATGGGAATCATTATTGACACATCGTCCCCCCATTTCTAACCGGATTTCAGCTTTTCACAAGGGCAGTCTTCTTGCCCTCCTTATCTACGCCACTGCTGTAATAGTTTCGATTACCGTCTCCACATTTATTTGAGCGAAGGACAATGAGCTATTGACAGGATTGAGGTAAGAGATAAGGTCTATATCAGAATGAGGAAACTCATTAGCTAGACTGTCGCCTATCGTATAGTATCTCATCTTGCTGTATCGGTGTATCCGGTTATTCTATTGAGATCAGTGATCTGACCCGAACGTCATGTCCGTAAACTTTCGTAAAGCTCTCGTAAACTCTCGGAATATTGTTGAAATAATAGTTTCCAAAATAGATTTATAATTTCGCTCAAAACACATTTCGTTTTGGATTGTTTTGTAAATTTGTCGTATTTACTGCATTATCTGACGTCCAACTTCATCTTTAAAGAATCTGATTTTTTATTCCTGTATTTAACGACGAAAGAGACTCTACAATGTCGGAGAATGGAGGATATTTAAGGGTACGTCATAGATTTTGTGCTTTCGGTCTTTTGTGAAGACTGGCAAATTGAGAAAATGGATCTAATAATTCAAACGTTTTAAAGAATATAGCCGATAATAATGGACTAGTAAATGTAGATAGATGGGTAAAGATTTAATTTTTTTTTTGGAGACGTTATTTTTCTTTCAGGTTTAGAAACGAAAGGTAAAAGCAGATCGATTGTGACAAAATATTGAGATATATAGGCATAAAGTGTGTATTAAAGCTTTTAGCTTTATATTAACCTTTATTTATAGTTTGGGATGTTTACTGTTGTGCTTCAATGATCATGTATTAAATAATTTCAACTCTTTGTGCCCTTTTTTGTTGCTCACATTGCTATAAATGGTTTATGCCACTTACATTTATGCGATGTAACTATCGGTTAAGGGAATATATAGGCTTGCCAGATTGCAGATAAATATATTTGTGAGTTAAAATTGTGTTCACTGTTCAAGATGTAAAGATTTTGCATTTTAAATCTTAAAATAGTTTTAGAAGGATATTCGTATGATCCATGTTTAAACCACAATGAGCCCAATTTACAAGGATGGATCATCAGTTGATACACATGAAGTCATGAATAGACCTGGTTGGTCCTGACACAAAACACAGTGCAAGTAAAGAAGTATCAATTTTTCCTGACAGTTCATCTTATGATGCATTTACAGACCTGTCAATCTTAAAAATTAAAAACAGAGATTTTGCTTTCTAGCACTTAATATATGTGAGATTTTATCAAGAATTATCAAAGTAATATGCAGTTTTCAAAACAGTCATTATTGTATTCTCTTCAACAACTTGTAAATACTAACATAGCAGGAATGCAACTAGTTTTCGAGATCCCATGTGTCATCTCATATCCTTACCATAATCTATGTATTTATTATGTTTTGTGCGAAAGTGGATAAAAGGCCAAACACTTGTAGTTAATGGTCTGGAGTACATTTCAGCTTGGACACAAGTGATTTTCACAAGATTGCTGTTTCTTGCCAGATATTTGAATCTGAAAAATATTCCTGACCAATACTTCCTGACAATTAAAACAACCAACTGGGAGAAAATGCATAATAAATAATGCCTGCTTGGTTTGTCTGAAATGTTGACTAAAGCCTTGAGGTTTTACAGTATCATATCTTTAAATATTAAAGTATAATATCTGTCATTGATATTTTCTTCAACGAAGTGGCTATTCGTACTGGAATGTGGCACCTGATTCTTACATTAAAGTAGCAATATAAAATAGTTTTTTGCAACAGATTTTAGCGAGTTTGACGCTAGCGTATTCGGCAAAGGCGTTGCGTGCGTGCGAAGTGAAACGAGGTCGGGTCCGTGTTTAGTTTTAGCCGTCGGTTTTCTGTTGGCTTAGAAATTTTTCTTAAAATATTTTTAATTTTTCCCCCAGACTTTTTTAACTCTCAAAATGTTTATTAGACCTTTATTGGTTAGGGTTAGAGAAGGGGTTGGGGTCAGGTTTATCTTAAATATTACGACTGCAGTACGAATAGCAAATCAAACTCAGCGTACTGTTCCAGTACGAATAGCCATGGCGTTTCTTCAAATAATTAAAAGTTTGAAAGCCATCCAACCATGCTGAAGATATCTAACAACCATATTTAATCCAAACTAACTTCATTATTTCCCCTTAAATTAAAGACACAGTTCAGCCTTTTGAATGATGGTTTTTAAGGCACATTTACAACCCTGAAATTAATTGAAAAAACTATCAACTAGGAAAATCAATTTTAGCATAATTCAGAATCAGTGAAATCAATGTTTTTAACATTGGGAATGTTAAAAAATGTTAAAAACATTGAGATCATTGATCTTGAATTATGCTTAATGAGCCTGAAGTGAGCGTGTGAAGCAGCAGTCTAATTTGTACAGAGAGGCGTCTGTTCAGTAAATTTTTCTAGAGTGTTGCATTGTGGTCATGCTCAGTTGTTGTGCGCAGTACACATCCACCCGACTCCATGTGCTTTGACTCACTACACTTTAGTATGTTATATAATTTACCTCTACGTCTTAAGAATGCTTTGTCATTTGTATTCATACACGTACTAAAGCAGCGAGTAATTGAACATATTCCACTTGTTCTTGAAAATATATATTCTTTCTTCGGTGAATATTACTTCCATAAACGTTAAGAGGCAACTTATTTCAATGTCACATATTTGCAATGAAAAGTATTCAAAACCTAAAATCTTTTTGGTGTTCCTCTCAAAATTACTTTGTTTTAGCTTTATTCTCTAGTTTATAGAGTTAGCTACCTTTTTAAATGCATCTGCCGGTTGAGAAACATAAAATAATAGTTAAAAATTGTCAATTAAAATACAATTATCAATGATGCTTTAAAATTGACGCCATATTTACAGCCATTATAAGCAAAACTTACTGAACTTCAGACATCATTTTCTCTTTGCCCTACCATCTAAGATCTCTTCATTTTAGCATTATTTTACTGTACAGATAAAGCACTAAACATACTTTTCAAGTTTGTCTGCCCATTGAGAAACGTATCGAAAAATAAAAATTTTGAATTTGGTTATAACCTCAAGTGGTATATTATACGCATTAGTTTTGAGCATGTGTTACGTAACATACAAAAAAATCTCCTCTTAATATTAACATGCAAATATTCAATGAGACGCACTTTAATATATCTGTCACCTGTGATTGCCCATTGGCAACAAATGCATTGCTTTTTCTCAGTTACACTCATGGCATGAATCGATTCTGTATCCTTAAGGCTTAAGCTTCGGCCACAATGCTCACCAGTCGCTGGCTCGCTGCGAGTAATAACTGTGCTTTATATAATTTGTACTATTTAGTTCTGTTTGCTCTTAATGCCCGCAGCAATCCCTACCTTGCAGGTACCCTAGTTAAAAGGGTTGTAATGCACCTTAAAACCCATCATCCAAAGGCTGCACTGTGCCTTTAACGTGCTGTTTTAATGTTTTTTGGAAACCTATTTTTTATGAATGTCTACATCAGCATAGAATTACCCTAATGCCTAATGGATACAAGAATTCTGAAAAATACAATTGATTTAGTTGACAGAATCGGAAAATGCAACAGAATCAGAACGTGAACCAATGTTGAATGACACAGCTCCACCTGCTTCTACACCGTCATCACCTCCACCATCATACTCACCAAGTACAACCCATGATGAATCACCTGCAGGTAATTCCTTTCTTACTCTGGTGGCACTGCAATTTGCCAAACATTGAAAAATGCATTTCAACATTGAAAAAAACATACAACTTAAGGCGCTGTTACACTAAGCAACTTGTCTCGGAACTTGTCTCGCAATGTTAAGAAAAACAATTTCAGGATTGCATTGCAAGGGATGTTACACCAAGCAATATGTTCCACAAAACTTGCAATGATCATTATTAAAAATAGCATAAAAACCGCGAGTGCTAACGTTTGGCACCGTATTGTCAGTCAAAAGTCAATAGGAAGCCATTCAGTGTATAAACATTGCGAGACTTAAGTTGCAAGAGGGATGTTACACAGTGCAATGCTTTAAAAATGTGCTGCAGCGTTGCCGCAATCGTTGCAAAAAGTAGAACCTGATTCTACTTCGTGCAATGGTTGTTGCAACAAAAATATTGCGAGACTTGTTGATTGCGAGGCATGATACACCTTGCAATTTCGTGTGCAACTTGTGTCGCAACAAAATTGCGAGGCAAGTTGAGAGACAAATTGCATAGTGTAACAGCGCCTTAATTAGTCCCTTTTTTAATAATCTAGTATCTGGTTTGCAGATAGTTTAGAAAAAGTAATGGATGTGGCAGTCACCTCTTGCTGCTCCTAGTGTCCTCTGGCCACTGCTGTTTCAGTGGCAGAATTCACCAATAACTATATATAATTAGTGACTCTACAGTAGATACCACAGTCTTTGGCACTATGGGACATGTGCTGTTAATTTACACAATTTGAAAGGCCAGTTCAATGTTGGGTGGACAAAAATCTGATGTCTGATTGCAGGATGCCAACATTGAAATGGAGGGGGTGCATGGGATAGTGGAAAATGTATCAATGAAGATATGGTATAACATCTGAATGCATGTGAAAAGTAGATTGTCCCATTGTATATACTCAAAGATTGTAGCTCTTGTAAGTTATGAGGAAGGTCACATGGAAAAATATCTTAAGTTTTCCCTATATCACTTTATGGAATTTTTTTGTAGTTTGGCATGCATTGGGGCTGTTGGGAAGAGTTGACTTCGATTTCTGGCCATTCATTATATTGAGTGGGATATAAAGAACTCTCAATTAAGCTATCAATCAGTTACAAGCTTTCATTGGTAGGGATGCAACAGTTATATTGTTCAGGTAGTTGCATCCCTACCAACAAAAGCTTGTTATTATTGGCACTACTTACACTGAAACAGACAGTTCAAGATTATATCAATCAATTAAGCTACTGCCTCAATGGGGATTGGAAGATTATTTGAAAGAAATTTTTATACAATCAAAGTGCACAACATATTTTTCGTGATGACCTAATTATCCTTCTCTCATACTGTATATAAGCTTTTTTTTCCATAAAATTGAAGTACAGTATTTATTATTTAGCGCATATTCTTATTATTTGATTGAATATTGAGTGTAAAAAATCCCTAATGTTCTGAATGTATTTGTCTTATTCATACATGTATTGCTGAATATTCAATAGATTCTCGAGTTTTACAATTAATGTTAGAGAGTTTCTTTGTTAAAGTAATCAATATAACTGATACAGTCGGTACAGTACGTAATGATCGGCAATGCAACATGTTTCAATTAAAAATTCCCACAATTGGCAATATATTTTTAGAAAAAAATGTGAATCATTGTTATAGGTGAGAGCAGTGTTAATGAAATGCCTCCTGCGTATGACGTAGCTGCGAAACTACCAACCTATGAAGAAGCTGAAATGACCAAACACTCCGATTCAAGAGTAAGTCAGATGTTTAGTACATTTTATACATCCATTCATACAAACAAAATTAAGTCGCAGCCCTTAGTCCCATTTACACGTTACCGGATTACTTCCCATATCAGATTCTCCAATCCAATACAATACAAGATTTGGTTTTTGTTACACAATACCAGAATTAATGTTCACTTGATATATATGCAAGTGGATTAAGAACCTTGCATAACCAAAGAGATGATTTTTGTGCTACTTTTAATTTAATTAAGAACAAGTATGGGTTGACTTTATTTTTTGTAATTCGCTGCAGCTACTTTGAAACTTATGTGACTCACGTAATTTTCCAATGAATAAATTTAAGAAAACATTACATAAAGTATTAGTTTCTATATTTACAAATGAGGAGGATTATGTTGATATCGCTACGTTTATAACAAAAAGATTGAAAAATATAACAATTAAGGATAAATTCAGCTAAATTCTTCTAAGGATAAAATATTATCATTGCATATATATTTTGAAACTTATATGTCATTTTGATCTCTATAACTCGTAGTATAGTCTTCCAGTTGTCTGCCTCGAATAGCTTTCGCTACCTGCAGACAACTGTTAAATTTTTGTAAATTTTTTGTTCTTTTGATTAAATTACTGTTACTGTTAATTACAGCTGTTACTGTTAAAGTGTAGTCATGCACCTACAACTATACTGCTACTTAACTTGACAAGAAATGTAGTTCGCTACTGACTATAGCTATTGTTTAAAGTGCATGCCTATGACACGAAATTTCACCCCAAATGTTTATGATTGCATTGTAAAGATCACTTAAAACGACTTAATAATATCTTTATAGAATTTTGGTAACTTGCTTCCTTTTCAAGATATTCGACTTTGTTTCATATGCAAATACTGTATCACCGGTGTGACATCACATCACAATGAGTTTTCAGAAAAGTATAGTTTTCTTGACGAATACGTATCTAAAAAACTTAAAAATTGCCCTTGTATATGTATTAAATTTCATAACTGGTAATTAACCCTCTGTGTTTGTTAAAATATTTTATCAAGGTAAAATATTGCGTTTTCAAAATGTCATTATGCGATGTGATGTCACACCGGTGATATTTGCATATGAAACAAAGTTGAATATCTTGCAAAGGAAGCAAGTTACCAAAATTCTATAAAAGAAATTATTAAGTCATTTTAAGTGATCTTTACAATGCAATCATAAACATTTGGGGTGAAATTTCGTGTCATAGGCACTTTAAGCAATGTAGCAAACTATTCGCTACAACAAAATACCTTATTCATAATTTCGTACTTAATTTTGCGCGACTTTAATTAAATAAAAATCCTCGCAAAATTTACACATGCGAAATTATATATGTGTACACTAGTTAAAAATTTCGATCATAAAATTCTTGATAACAACATGTACAGCTTACAGTATATATCGACATAAATAACAAATTATTTAATAATAGACAGTAGTATATTAAGCTATATAACGAGATTTCGTTGGTAGGTGCAACTACATGTACCTGAAAAATATATAAGGAGAATTTTGACGTTTCGAGCCCTTCGTCTCAGTGGAGTTCTGTACTGTAATTCAGTAACTCCTTCGTTCGAAAGTCGAAACGTCGAAATTCTCCTTATATTTTCAGGTAGTTGCATCTCTACCAACGAAAGTTTTGTTAATATTATTCATTGGCACAGACAGTTTCGTATTAAGTTCGTATTTTGTCTTGTTACCGGCAATAAAGATGAGTAAAAAGATTGTGGACTACCGTATACAGACATGTACAGTATCTACTGCATGTATATTCCTTATGTTGACTTGTTTTGAAAGTTGTTAGTAGTTCATCATATAGAAAATCAAATGTTGTTCAGAAAGTTTTCGCGAAATTTAATGCTCTTTTTCAGTTTTTCTATTTTCGCCTGCCAAAATCGCGAAATTAAGTTCGCGCGAATTAAAGTAAGTACGAATAAGGTGTTGTATCTTGCTTTCCAGTTTCCACGTTTGTAATTTACACTCACTGATGTCATGTGTTCTTCTAATTTGTAATTTGAATGGCAAGAAAGATAAGAAATAGACCTACCGGCGGCAAAAACCGTATATATTTTCTACATGCAGTTAGTATATATAACTAAACTATAACCAGCATTCTCTACTCGTTACCATTGCTTATTGAGTACTTTATGTAAAATTTTGACACAAACTTGAGCAAAAGAAAGGTGGTGGTAGTATATCAACCACTGTCACGGACACAAAAGCGGTGAGCATCTGGATCGTTTGTCAAGACGAAGTATCTGTGAAGTTCAACTTTCTACACAGACGTGCATGCACACGCGACCTGTCTTGAAGGATGGTCCGTTTTTGTATTAACCTCACTGACAATTAAGTTATCGGAGAAACTCAGCTAGCTAATCGCTGACTAACTTATCGCACTGAGTTACTGCAGTGTTACTGTCGTTCCAATTGAAGTGTTCCTCAAATATTGATTCAATACATTACCTCGGGCTGACCAATTCATTTGATAGAAAATTGATCAACTTCCTGTTACTTTTAAATGAGCCAATTAGATTTCGTTTCAGAACCGATTGACCAATAGGAAACGCACAGGAAGTAAAAAAAATTTGAATTCGTATGAATTGGTCAGCCCGAGGTAATGTATTGAATCAATATTTGAGGAACACACTTCAATTGGAACGACAGTAAAACAATATTGCAATACTGGGCACTGGCAATGTAGGAAAACCTTGGTGGTGCATGGACTAAGGGGACAAAAATATTGCATCCTCTGCTAGTGAGATTTGTTGATTTTAATATTACTTGTATCGTGTAACCAAATTGAATATCTGAATCGATATGCATGATTGCATGGATAGTAATCCGCTAGGAGAGTAATTCGGTATCATGTAACTGGTAAAGGCGGATCTCCACTAGACGATTTTTGAGACGATGTTTATGACGATCGTCATAAAAATTCCTGACGATTTAGAGACAAGTGGAGATGTACTAGCAGCAAGAAAAACAGCGCGGAATCTTATTGGTTGAAAATATGACGATCGTCAAGCGCTCGATGAAAAGTAGAACTAGTTTCTACTTTTCGTCGAGCGCTTGACGCTTCTTGACGATCTCTTTTACGATCATTTATTTCCTACTGCGCATGTTCGTGGCGAATTTTTCAGACGATCGTCATAAAAATCGTCTAGTGGAGATCCGCCTTAAGGTTGAAAAAGTCACAAAGGACTTGTGCGTTAATTTTATACTGCAGCGAATGTTGCTTATTTAAGACTGGCTTTCAACTCTTTCTTATTTTGGTCTCAGCTTACAAACAAGTGACCTTTTATATGTCATTCATAATTTATTTATACAGGCTGGGATTTTAGGCTTCTCTCCTTGTAGTGACTTTAGTTTAATACACACCAGTTGTTTGTATATTACATGGATTAGCATGATTGCTAATAGACAATTCCCATTATAGACTAATTTAAAAACGTTGTAAAACGCGGAAATTATAGCCTTGCAAAGTTCGCAAATTTTGTATACTTTTGTATTGCGTGCGGAAATTGCTACCACATTTGGGCCGAAAATGGTAGGAGTTTTCGCACGCAATACAAAAGTATACAAAATTTAGTATGCTCTTTCTAGCTGTGGTGATTTATTTGCATCTCCTTGCTTAATTTAAAATTATAGTCTATAATGGGAATTGTCTGTTGCTATAATGTAGATTTCCATTTTTTCATGATTATAGTTTGAACCAAGTGGACTAAGAGATCGGGACGAGTGTAGTAAGTCCATCCGTTTATTTTTATTTTATTACACTAAAGTTATACAGTGTGTATTAAAAGAAAGTAGAACGCAGCTTCAAAGGGATGTTTTTCTTAATTAACTTATCTGCATGGCTTAAAAATACAGTATATTCGTATACAGGGTGTATAAAAAAAGTACACAGTTGGAAAACGTTCACTAAAGTCAGATGCACGCGACATTTGCGAAATTGCGACGTTCAGTAAGCCTATGTACTTTAACGTTCTCTGGTACATCTATAGCACTAAAATTATTTAAAATGCTAGCGTTTTTAGAGTAGGAAAGTTGTTATTAAAAGTCCCCCCAAAAAAGGCTTGCGCAAAAACATTTTTCATCAGAAACAAATTTAATCACACGGAGTCAAAATATGGACTGTCTTGCACAAGCTGTCAAAGTTTCAAGACATTTGGTGCACGTGTAGGCCAACGCGAGATCTTCAAAACCTGGATTTTCTCCCATTTTGTTAGCCTGCGCGCAAACTATAAGTCTGCGAATCCGTGGCATGAAGCTTGTATGGTCACGTGAATTTCCCGAGAAAAGTTGGGACGAATTGTGATTGGTTGAACTATAATTATGCAAAATTAATGTTAATTCATCGGACATTGCGTTCGCAAAACGCATTGGGCTGTTCAAAATTGACCGTTTCCAGGGTCACATGACAATGTTTATAAGGGGCGAGATTACAGTTGTATTTATAGAAGTGTGGCGGAACAAGAAAGGCCGTTATTTTCAAAACGAAAAGCCCATTTCGCCAAACAGAAGATGTAAGACTAAGATTTAACAGCTATTCGAGATTTTCGAGATTTTACAGCTATTCGAGATTTTACAGCTATTCGAGATTTTCGAGATTTTACAGCTATTCGAGATTTTACAGCTATTCGAGATTTTACAACCATTCGAGACTTCAAACTTATTTGCTATATCAACAAAACTCTTGCCTCCCTTAAATTTGATTTCGTCTATAATATTACATCTTCTGTTTGGCGAAATGGGCTTTCCGTTTTGAAAACAACGGCCTTTCTTGTTCCGCCACACTTCTATAATCTCGCCTATGGGCGGCCGTTACCACCAAAAATACTACACGTGTGAAATGAATGGACATAAACAGAAATCATTCATTACAAACACGAACGAGTCATCATGTTTAGAAATGCTTGAACCTAACGTAGAGATATGACTGGACAAGTCCAGAAATGATTTGTTTAAAATTGAAACGATTCACTTGATTGTGTATTCATTCGTCTATTATTGCGCTGATTCATATAGTTCAAGTGAAATGGCTTGGCATATTTTGCAATGACTTAGCAGGTCGTATACAAGTGACACGTTCGGTTGGCAAATAATTCATGCTTTATTAGAACAATCCGCTGTGTTTTAAAATTGCTCAACTAAATACGAAGTGATTCAACTAAATGGGACATGATTCAACCTTATGTGAAATAAATAAACTAAATGTGAAACGACTCAATGCAATGTGAAATCACTCAGTTAAATGCGACATCGTTCAACTAGATGTGACACGATTCAATACCATGTGAAATCACTCAACTAAATGTGAAATCATTCAACTAAATGTGAAATGATTCAACAAGATGTGAAGTGATTCAACAAGATGTGAAATGATTCAACTAAATGTGAAATGATTCAACTAAATGTGAAATGATTCACGTCCACGTGAACTGACACGACATGTTTGAACTGACGTAATTTGTGCGGTCTTGGCACGTCTTGTTGTGAAGTGATTCATCAAGTTGTGAAGTGAATCAACAAGATGCTTCCGTCTTATTGATTAAACTTCATTCGACGAAAATTTACCGAAATCACAATGAAATTTGTGGGAATAAAATTTACATATGGAAATTCACCGCCCGAAATGAAAATTAACTATCGATCAAAGTCCTTTCCTCGACTCGCAATTCAACGTTCGCAAATAGCAATTTTATATCGCGACATTTCCCAAGCTTTTGTGTGCGTTTTGACGGAAAAAATATTTCTCCTCGAAGATCTCACTATAAAGACTATGTGTTTAAAGATTTATAATCTGTTTTTAACCTATATTCCCTTGATATTTTCTGTGTTGTTGTAATGTACTCGGGTGAATATGATGCTTGTGATGCTACTCTGAGACCCCGTTCACACGATACCGGCAGAGTATGCCGTGTAAACGCCTAACCGTAAGAATTTCATTACGGTTATGCAAAATGAAATTAACAAAACTGCAAAAGTTGTTGTTGGATATTTTATTCTTTTTATTTTAACTGATTTTTGGCCTCCCCGGGCCAAATTTCGTAGGAATATGGCCCTCCCTTCGGAAATTTGCCCCCCTCTAAAAAATTATAGTTTCAGCTTTATCTTTTGGCTCGGAAATCGCAAAGCTTCTACAAAAACCAAATTTCTAGAAATTTTTCCCAACATTTATAGTTAGTTTGCGTATATTTTTTGTGTCAAAACAAAATTCTCACTGAATTGCAATACTGACGAGAATTAGGCCAAGAGAATTGCTTACAACACTGACGGATTTTATGTAGCTGCTGCATGTAACCTTTGTATTTTTTGCGTGTTTGCGGAATGTTTTTGTGAGTCATCCAAAGTTTGCGGAATGTTTTGTTAGTCATTCAAACCTTTGTGATTTTCTGTGTGCGAATGTTTTTGTGAGCCATGTAGAGTGCAGTCTATTTCCGTTTTTACGGAATGCTTCTGTAATGCGTCGCAACCATATGAGCGATTATATATATTGTGTATATGTAAGTAAAATGCATAGATTAAAAAAGTTTTTTTACGAAATAACCAAACGTATAAAAATCGTTTCGTATCCTTAGTTAAAGCTAAGCCATTAACGTTGCCCTCAACAGATACCCATGTGTGATGTGTCTGGCATGACGGCACTAGCACATTATTATATTTACGCTTTCCTTCAAACTTTTAGTTCTTGGCCGCAATGAAGGATTTCGACACAAATAAATTATGCAAACTAACTATAAACACTGACAAACACTTTTAGGATCTTGGTTTTAGAAGAAGCTTCACGATTTCCGAGCTTATAGCGATAAAATAAACTATGTTTTCGAGGGGGCCAAATTTCCGAAAAGGGGGCATATTTCCTAGGAAATTTGTCCGGGGGGGGCAAAGTTGGGGGGGGGGATTTCCTGGGACACCGGTATCGTGTGAACAGTTGAAACCGTGATGATTTTCTGCCGGCAGAATTCCATGCCGGTATCGTGTGAACGGGGTCTGAGTGTATATCCACAACGGGCAAGCTTGAAAAATATGCCTAACCACGGTGGGAATCAAACCTAATTGAACCGCGTAGCTCGGCAGTTGGCAGCGCACTGGGCTAGTATTCCAAAGGTCGTAGGTTCGATTCCCACCGTGGTCAGGCATATTTTTCAAGCTTGCCCGGTGTGGATATACATTCAGAGTAGCATCACAAGCATCATATTCACCTGAGTACATTAACAACAACACAGAAAAAATCGAGGGAATATAGGTTAAAACAGATTATAAATCTTTAAACACATATCTTTATAGTGAGATCTTCGAGGAGAAATATTTTTCCGTCAAAACGCACATAAAAGGTTGGGAAATGTCGCGATATAAAATTGCTATTTGCGAACGATGAATTGCGAGTCGAGGAAAGGACTTTGATCGACAGTTAATTTTCATTTCGGGCAGTGTTCACAACTTGATGAATCACTTTACAACAAGACGTGCCAAGACCGCACAAATTACGTCAGTTCAAAACATGACGTGTCAGTTCACGTGGACGCGAATCATTTCACATTTAGTTGAATCATTTCACATTTAGTTGAATCATTTCACATCTTGTTGAATCATTTCACATCTTGTTGAATCATTTCACATCTTGTTGAATCATTTCACATTTAGTTGAATGATTTCACATTTAGTTGAGTGATTTCACATAGTATTGAATCGTGTCACATCTAGTTGAACGATGTCGCATTTAACTGAGTGATTTCACATTGCATTGAGTCGTTTCACATTTAGTTTATTTATTCCACATAAGGTTGAATCACGTCCCATCTAGTTGAATCATTTCGTATTTAGTTGAGCAATTTTAAAACACAGCGGATGGTTCTAAAAAAGCATGAATTATTTGCCAACCGAACGTGTCACTTGTATACGACCTGCTAAGTCATTGCAAAATACGCCAAGCCATTTCACTTGAACTATATGAATCAGCGCAATAATAGACGAATGAATACACAATCAAGTGAATCGTTTCAATTTTAAACAAATCATTTCTGGACTTGTCCAGTCATATCTCTACGTTAGGTTCAAGCATTTCTAAACATGATGACTCGTTCGTGTTTGTAATGAATGATTTCTGTTTATGTCCATTCATTTCACACGTGTAGTATTTTTGGTGGTAACGGCCGCCCATACTCGCCACACTTCTATAATCTTCTGTAATCTCGCCCCTTATAAACATTGTCATTTGACCCTGGAAACGGTCAATTTTGAACAGCCCAACGCGCGTTGCGAACGCAATGTCCAATGAATTAACATTAATTTTGCATAATTATAGTTCAACCAATCACAATTCGTCCCAACTTTTCTCGGGAAATTCACGTGACCATACAAGCTTCATGCCACGGATTCGCAGACTATATATGTCATTATATACTGTAGTCTGCGCGCAGGCTACCATTTTGTTAGTTCAAACGCGATTTCTTTGCATAATTTCAAATTAATTTTATATGCATGCTCGGACGTTTGCATTAATTACAGTACGAAATTCGCAAGCCAATTCCCAAAGGTCCTAAAAGAGTTTACAAAATTATTGACATGCGGTGCTTATTTACAAACAAAATCAATCTTCAACAGTTCAACGTGCCTTCCTATGTTGAAGATTGATTTTGTTTGTAAATAAACACTGCATGTAAATAATTTTGTAAAATGACCTTTGGGAATTGGCTTGCGAATTTCGTACTGTAATTTATGCAAACGTCCGAGCACGCATAAAATTAATTGGAAATCATGCAAGGAAATCGCGTTTGAACTAACAAAATGGGAGAAAATCCAGGTTTTGAAGATCTCGTGTTGGCTGGCTACGCCTCCACCAAATTTCTTGAAACTTTGATAGCTTGTGGAAGACAGTCCATATTTTGACACTGTGTGATTAAATTTTGTTTCCGATGGAAAAAATTTTTGCGCAAGGCCTTTTTTTGTTTTTTTTAGTAACAGCTTTCCCACTCTAAAAACGCTAGCATTTTAAATAATTTTATTGCTAGATGTACCAGAGAACGTTAAAGTACATAGGCTTGCTGAAAGTTTTCGCAAATGTCGCGCGCATCTGACTTTAGTGAACTTTTTCCAACCCTGTATATGTATTGTATCTATAGAAACATCTTTAAATATCAAGGTACGTTATTTTACACTTCTGCGACTTGTTGAACAGAATTCAGTTTTTGCTTATCATGTTAACGGTGAATCGTTTCGGTTGACGAAGTCTTTAGATGACGTTTACAATTTAATGGTTATGTTATATTTGATATGAAAATGTTCAGAATCTGAAAATTTGACGTGAATTTTATTCCCTCGTGAGAGAGTCATGGACTAGGAGGCGAAGCCACGTTAGCCACCATGTACCTGTGGGCTTATTTTTGCAGTAGTTTAAATTATTTCGACTTGATCTTGGAGTTAAAGGTGGCTGAAGTATATATAGCGTCAAGGAACGTAAACGGCTTGGTTTGCCTGGACGTTCTTGTAAGTGCTTTTTTTTTGTTTTGTGAAATGGATACATGCGACGTGTTGCTTTTACTACTTTGCCGAGTTTCCGCGCCGAAATTTCCTCGTCACAAAGTCGTAAAGGAATTTGAATACGTTACATGAATACATGTACGTACAATGTAGCGTTTGTATTTTCAATAGATACAGTACGCACTCAAATATTGTATGTGGCATTCTCTGATAAAGCATAGCTGCATGTGTCTGCTAAAATTCTGAACATTTGCATAACAATTTTTTTTGAAATAAGAAAACAAATATTTTTTATATGAATGGCATTTCAACAAGCGTCAAGCTGTAATTGTGTCAATCTTATTTTCTAGGTGCACAACTTGGCACAGATAGTCTGTTTGCTCTATGCTTTCTTGGTAAGTATTTTTTTTAAAGTTTTCCTCTTGATATTCCAGTTGCACCTCACCTCAGTTGCTGTTCAAAGCTCCATAAATCGTAACCATAATGTTTTTATGCACTAGTAAGCGAACCAGTAGTGAAGCGAACACGCCAGAACAGAATGTAATATGGTTGAAATCTTGATTTTTGGTCACCGTGATTAATACATAATTAGGGAGCTGAAGCAAGCGACGTTTTTGTCAACACGGACGTCACACGAAAATTAGTATAACCATGGATAATAAAATAAATGGATAGGAAACTAGCTGACGTGACCTAATGTTTTTACTGTGATTGTTGGCGTGGTTGGATGCCTCAACCTAGTTGAAAATCAAATTCTCAAAAACGGCATGCTTATAGCAATAATACAGCTAAACATTTTAGTCAAAGAGCAAATAAATATAACCACGCCATTCTACGATGAAAACTCTAAGTATTCCCAGTCAATTTTAGCAAATATTTCAAGCACTAAACAGTGAAAAATACATCGCAAATTTCGTTAAAATTTGTGACGCCAATTTCGTAGCTACAAATGTAAAAAAATACAGAACAAAGACGAAAAACATTTACCTTGAATACTTTGTCGTGGCTTAGGCATGTTTTTAAAACAATTAGACCAGTTTACGCTTCAAGATCACCCTTTTAAAGTGGAAAATATAGCAAAACAACAAATATGCCGAGAACTTTGGTAACATTCGCAATGCGCGTGACGTCACGTTTTTCAACAAGGATGCAGTCAATGACGTCAGAAGTTTCCAATCCATTTATTTTATTATCCATGGTATAACTAATATAACGGCATTTTGCATTACAGCTCTCATGTAAGGAAGCGAAAAACTATAAATTATGATTAATATAAATCT
This sequence comes from Paramuricea clavata, assembly GCA_902702795.2. Lineage (NCBI taxonomy): Eukaryota > Metazoa > Cnidaria > Anthozoa > Malacalcyonacea > Plexauridae > Paramuricea > Paramuricea clavata. Next base: position 113,135 of record CACRXK020000100.1, read on the forward strand.
TATATGTTTTGTCATATGTGTTGAAAATTACCACAAACTGACACAAACACAGTTTTTAATCCAGCCTCCCCTTGGCAGTTCGTGTTGACAAAAACGTCGCTTGTTTTATGCTCCCTAATGTCCTTTTCGAAACTGTGCCAGAAGTTCGACTGAAGAAAGGAAAGCTTTGTTTGGCAAAACATCCGTATACTTCGGGGGGGGGGGCAAGAAGTATTCAGAATGGCAACTAAAAGCCGGTTGGAAAATACATACAAAGTGTTCCCTTGATCAAAGATTCTTTGCCTAGGAGAGAAAATCCTCCTATGTATAGTGCACGGGATTAAAGTTATTTTCTCTCATTTCAGTTGCACTTATTTTCAATTGGATTGGTTTCATTTTTGCATACTGCGTGACAGACACTATCGCTGGTCGATATGGTGCTTTGTCAGGATTTGGTCTTTCACTCATAAAATGGGTTTTTATCTTAAAGGTAACTGTACCTGCATACACAGTAAAAATAAAACACTGTATGCGACTGTTGTAATCTTTGTTAATTCCACGACAGAGTTACTGATTCGTTGTGAAAAGTGGTGTTACTGTGATACTGTACAGTATGTAAATTGTAATTGTACAGCAGAGTTAATCTAATAAGTGCTGACGCATGGTTCTTGTTCATGCGTGGCGCTTATTCGTGGATAGAGTCATCTATGATTACAATTAAATTAACCCATAAGAACAGTCTTAACTTTATTTTCATTTCGGATGTTTATCCACTCCTAATGTTAGTATAAGTTTTTTAATTTAATATTTAAAGACAGCGCGCGCGTTAAATGGAATAAATAGTATTCCAACAACGAAACTGGGGAAGATTCAGGAAACAAATATTAATAAAATGCTGAAAATATCGATTTATTAACAATACTGTATAGGTGCTTGTGTGATGTTACTCTGAGTGACACACTCAGAGTAACATCACACGTACACTCAGAGTAACACCACACATGCAAGCATCTTATTCACCTGAGTACATTACACCAACACAGCAAATATCACTGTGTAGGTGTTGAAGCTCTGAAATGTTAATGCTCTGACTAGATTTCTGTTAATGCTCTGAAGTGCTAATGCTCTGACTAGACTTCCGGAATTATTTCTGGATTTTACTTTACAATTTCGCTTTTGCAATTTTGGATGGTAGCAACCGACACCGCTATACTTAGCTGGCATGTTGTATTATTGTAATACTACTTACTTGGTAAGATTTTGCAGTATACTGTATAGTTGTGTTCGTGTACAACCGGTCAACACCATACGGCACTTTTCTGTGCATGATTGTTAGCTTTAGATACAAAGTGTAAAGAATAGCTTTGTGAAGTAGCAGACGTGTATTTTATTTTCAGCACAGCAAATGTTGTAAAGATCTGGCTTTCGAGGATGCGTGGCTGTGGTGGCTCTTCGCTCTTCTTGGTGAGTTGAGAATTCTTGGTCAATAACAGGAAAACTCGCCATTGTAACTTTGATCTTTTGATATACTAATTACTGTAGACCCCATCTTGTGCCCCAAATTATAATGTGTGGGGTGGGAGCGAAGCAATTTTATATCAGTTTAGGTTATTGTTTACATATGTATATAACGCCGCTCTGCTATATCTGGACCGTGCTGCAGAGCAAAAATCGCTCCACTTTGGAGGTGATATCAAATATAATCCGATCGCAATAGAGGATTTACGATATAAATTCATACGTTCCCCCTGAACGTTTATTCTGCATATAAATGCAAGGTAATGTTGCGCGAGGTAATTTTTGCTGCAACTTGCAACGCAATTTCGGACATAGAGTAATGTTGTGATAAAAAGTATTAACAGTATACATCATTCTGTGATATTGTTCATTTTCATTCATTTCCTTCGTGCCTTTATGGCAGGTTAGGTGAGGAAAGGGTCGGCGGAGTAAAATTGTGTATTAAATTTTTGAGGAAACTGGAATTACTATTTCGCACATGCATAATCAGTTGAATGAAGAAGTCATGTTTATTTATACAACACAAAAAATTTGAGCTTTATTTAAATACGTTATAGCATGCGTATAATGGTAAAATTATATGTTCGACGCCACCTTTCGACCAAAAGAAATATTCACACTGAATTGTATATTCTCAGGTTGGTTAGTTTTCATCCGTGGAATCCTTGTTTATGCTCAAGTGAAGAAGTCTGTTCGAGCTGGACAAGCCATCTACATACCTCGTTATTGGGGACTGACCAGAACGGAATAAAGAACAACAATTTAGTATTTCGATAGACAGCCATTTCTCCTGGCTAGATTTGCTTGTACGTTAGGAATTTCTAGAATCAACACATAAGAGTGATGCTGTATACTGTATAATATAACTTAGTTCACTTCTGTAGTCCTATTACTGTAGTAGGCTACTAGTAGCAATATTTTACGCAAGCAAGGCACACTGAAAATAAATGTTGGGTGTAAGAAACATATATTAAATATTATATGATAACGTTAAGAATTCAAGCGCTTTCATTGGTCGAGAGCCATGATTTATTAGAGGACACACTCACCGAATTACGTCACACAAACCTTTGTTCTGTGCAGCCAATCACAACACAGCACGTGACTTCAGGTAGCCAATAGCATTCCCTTATTTGTGTAGATCATGTACGGGTGATATTTGTAAAACTTCAACTTTTTCAAATTTCCAAATGTTTGAGTGGCTAAAAAGTAAGCTGTATTTACCTGTTTAATTCGGAGGTTTTCTTTTTATTATATGAAACAAATAGATAGTATCTTAGATACACAGTATGACATCATATTGTGGCAAGAACACTAAAGTGACCCCCTCGCCTCGTGGCTACTTTTTTCTTCCCACATCACGTCATTAAAAAATTTGCTTGGAGTTTTAGGTTAACCTAGGATTAATTAAGCAAACCGGCTTTTGAGAAACCGGCCCCAAAAGTCAAGAAAAAAAGAATGGTAAATACAATCGAAAGCATGTGGAAAAAACGCGAAAAAAAAGGCGTGACAAAAAGGTATGCAGGTAATCGTAAACATTCAATACTTGAAAATGTTTTACTTTTGGTTTCTTCCATTTGTCTAAAACAAAAATTCATGTTTAGCATTCTGTAGTAAACGAGTGCCTGATATTTTCAAATTTCCATACATCCGCAACCGCCAAAAGTTTAAAGTCCAGCGGCCGGTTGTATAAAACTCTTAATCACTTTTTTAATCACTATTTTGTAGTTAAATAGTGATTAACTCTCAAATAGGCGCTTCTTATTAGATGACGATTCCACTTAACTATAGTTAACTTTAATCAGGTTGTGATTTTTTGTTTTATTTGTGTTCGCCCATACATTTACAATTTTTTACTCTACAGTAATACATAAAACAGAAAGGCTAGGGACACACTAGAAACCTATATCGGCTTTTAAAAATTGCCGTTGATAACAGCCCTTAGGACAAAGATTCAAAAACACTAAAGCAGTTCAAAGAAATCAGTTATTTACAATATTATACTCAGGTCCAAAAGGAAACTTCGTAATGTTCTCACTACCATGATCATGTACTATCAAGACATCGTGCTCCCTATAACCACCCGCCCCAGGCTCTCCCTGCGGTATTGTAATATGCGGCTCCATTGAGAGCACCATGTTAGGCTCCAAGACTGCCTCAACGTGCTCACGCAATTCTAATCCGGCCTCACGGCCATAATAATGCGCAAGCACGCCGAACGAATGACCATATCCGAATGTGCGATATTTAAGAAGATCGTGCTCCAGATAAATTTCGTTCAGTTCGTTAGCGATGTCGCAACATCTCGCTCCAGGCTTTATTAGTTCCAGTCCTCGCCGATGTACTTTGCAGTTTATTTCCCATAACTCCATGTGACGATCGCTTGGTACGTGGCCCAAGAATAATGTGCGCTCGACCGCGGAGTGGTAACTAGAGAAAAGAGAAATTGGCTTGAGAGTGTTGAAATTGTGTTTTTAAACTAGACTATATGCACTGGATACTCTAGCTCTTAACAGTTATGTACTGTTCTCTCTAAAGGTCCTATAAAGGCTTTGACTTATTGATCCAGTGTTATACAGGAAGACTACCGGGGTATGAAGCGAAAACCTGCGGTGTCTGGTACAATCAAACCAAAACAGAACCAACTTTATCATAGCGATAACAGTTCTGTCTAAATTGTTCACAATTTACACTATTTCTTTAGTGTTGAAACATCAAGACGAAACTAGAGAATGCACCCGTCCTTTAAAAAAAAGAAATATTATTAGGTTAGCCTGGCTACTGTATTAGTCGTTCTTACCCTGCAGGCATAGGGAAGGAATTCATAACCATGATGTCTCCTTTCTCTAGCTGTCGACTCGTTGGTGAATTGTGACCTCCATCGGAGTTAATACCCGACTGTAGCATTAGCCAAGCTAGGCAATAAAACATGAGCGAAAGGTTAAAGTATGCACCTCCCATCATTGTGAACAGAAAATTGATCGAACAAACACGCGGTTATTCAGGCCGGATATCCTGTGTGACTGGCGGTTTTCCAATTGGCCGGAAAATAGAGGCGTGCATGGGCAGGAAAACTATTCAGATAAAGATCATGACCAAACAACCTCGTCTATCTTGGTTCCATGATTAAAAAGTCCATGGTTGCCATGGCAACACTAACAATTTGCTCCTATTGGTATATATATCGACAGTTCAAGACTTCTGAACTTTCCTGGAAATTATTATATTGCCCTGGCTTAAGTTTATTCAATATCAATTTCGTTGAAAACGAAGGTTACCTAAAATATTCATTTAAAATTTTAGAGAACTGCAGGGAGCCACTTTCTCTCAAGTCCCTCAAGCATTCTACGAATTTAATTGTCTCTGTGGCCATTATCCTAGCTCTTGCACTCTATATGTGTTAATTAAATCCTTAATAAATAAGTTAACACATAAATGAACATGTATAAACCACTTACTATCCCTTAGTTCATGATGACGGTATGTTTTCGCTATTTCTTTGACCATAACTTCAGTTCCCACAAGGGCCACCTCATATTCCCTAGTACCCTCTCTGATCATTTTCTTGGCCGCTTCCGCACCAAGGTCAGCAATCCTTGCACCTTGTCTTATTAATTCCAGTTCTTCATCGGATTTGATCAGGCGCATGCACATTGCAGACTCGCCCACATCTTGAAAGTTTGTGTTCGGAAAAGCATCGGAAAACTTCCGATACTCGTCAAGTGAGACAACATCAAATTCAAGTCCAATATTTTTCACATCACCAAGCTATAAAACATTATTTGTTTGTTAGTGTCCACACGTATAAATTTGTTACAAACCAACATACAATAGTGGACTTATTACAAAATTGCAATTTAAATTAGACAAGGCTGTCGGGGGGTGGGGGGGGGGTCTGATAAAAATCTGAATTGCTTTCGCACTTTTCTAGTTCTTTTGTGTGTTTTGCTTATACCTGCACAAATAGAAATTATTGGGGGCCTCAATCCCCCTCCCCAGCCCCCCCCCCGCTTCCGACGACCTTGTTGTTGCATTACTTCTTCCAATGAATTGGAAAATGGTTTTGGACATACAAGTTGGTCATTTTTGGCTTAATTTTGCCAATTTAGTATGAGATGCTGGGTTACGCCCTCGCATTTGAAGTAATTACAGTCGTGCTTTAAATACTACCTCCTGTTTTACTGCATGGAAAAAATTATCTTTGTGCCAGTCTGTATAAACAATATTGTCTCCAAATGTTCGTCGCCATGGTTGACCATATTCAATACCTTAACAGAGAATATTTACCCACTATAGGGAGCCGAATGAATGGGGATAGGAGCTTTCTGTTTGGGCAGTGAGCTTGGTCAGATCGAAAAAGCGCATTTCACAGGGTCTTTTTAGAGAAATTTAGAACTTCACATACAAGGATGTTACGAAGCATCAGGTGTCTCTTGGAAGTCTATTAAGTTGTGGCGAAGATTTGTCTTACCCAACCACTCACAAAAACGTGCTGCTTCAAACCGCGTAACAGGGAATCATGATTGTTCAGTATATAACCTTAAATTTGCATTTCAGGCAGCAAAGAATGTCGGAGGTCGCACAATCTCAGAGGTGAAAGATTTAGTGTTTCTATGGGTGAAACGTGCTTACTAGCTTGCTCTGACGCTTGCGCCGCCGAAGTCCAATTGATTTAGCCTCAAGCTCAGTTGAATGTGAGAGGAGTCAACTTCCAACTGTTTTCATCGGGTTTCTCCTGTAATCCCCGAGAGGAGCGGACTATTCACACGTGCAAAAAGAGAAGCTAGCGGATCAAAAAGTTCATCAATGTTCGTGGGCGCATGGCTATGCATGGGTGGCATTGATGTGTGGTTATCTCACTGATATGGCGGCTGCCATCTATTGAATGAGCCAGATTTTTACTGACGAGGAAGGTCATTTTATACAATGACTGAGCTGTGAAATTTTGATTGCCAAATATTGTCCAAAACTCTGTTAATTCATATTCTATAAAAGCGTATAGTTTCACCATATAACTAAGAGAAGAATTTTTACAATTGACTCTTTGACTTAAACGCCCTCGCGTGACCATGTTTTTCATTTTTTGCAACTACACAACAATGCCATATAACAAATATGTATTGGCAAACCTCGGTCTTGTTGTATTCACCTCACTAACGCTCAGCAATTGGTCAGTTTAGCAAGATTTCGGTTTGATATTTTCCCGTACATCCCTCACTCCGGTCCGTAAGTTATTAATCTTCACTGCATGCTAACATAGAACAGACTGAGGTCTGCACCAATAAGGTTAATTTAATTTAAATCAAGTAAAGTAACTGGTAAGGTGAGGGGTTATTTTACAATTCCTCGATGTTATAGCTACTTACATGCAGAAACACTGATCGCTTTCTCCTTTGTCACAATATAACCATAATTTCTACCAAATTTACAGTAAAGAAAATCACTAAAATAAAAAACATTGTGATGAGACGTAAACACGCATGCGTCAAGACCAGCTGTTTCCATGTGACGACGTAATGTGTCTTGGCGACGGATCATCTCTTGTGCTGAAAATGTTGGCTGGACCTAGTGAAAAATAAAATTCTCTGAAACAAAGCTTGCAATGATTTCAGACGCCTACCTCGTCTGCTTTCTGGGCGTAGAATATCCTATATTATTATATAGGCAACTACCGGGTATAAGCTATTCTGCAATTTGATTGGCTCTCTACTGGCAGGATATTTAACAATTATTTACCAAAGTGGAGGTGAATAGTGCAAGGATATTCCCCGGTGAATATCCTTGCACTATTTACCGATACTGAGGTAAATAATTGCATGTTTTACATAACGAAAAAAAAATGACCAAAAAATAACGAGAATATTTTTAAAACAATTTGTACTTCAGCTACCGTAATGCTGTAGTTTTAAACAAAACAGTATTTACATGTTTTTAATAATTTTATTCATTAGAAATAGTTTTAACGAATACCGCTACTCACTGTTAAACAAAACTTTGTGACTTTCGATCATCGTGTTTTCTGAAACGGCAGCTTCGTTTTAGGGCCTTTTCAAAATGTCCCCCCCCCCACCCCATTGCCCCC